>OU015490.1:163918815-164103815 GCA_907164885.2 Dolomedes plantarius
CACACACAAACACACAAACGCACAAGAAAGCAAGTTAACAAAAACATGGTAAAAATCCGTATACCTAAAAGTAAATGTATGGACAGTTTAAACGGGACATTCCCGAATTTTATTCTACAGCGCGTTCTACGAATAAAATCGTCGCACGTTTGTATGAAATCGCGTTTTGGGAACTCACGTTATACGAGAGTCTACTGCATTGCTATTGGCTCGTGAATTGAAAGCGATTGTTTCATTTTTTATTCGTAAATGTTCTGCTTTGTTTCAAAAAGTGAATTCTTCTGAAAAAAGAACTTTTTTTTTCTCAAATTGTATTTTTATTTCCGTAATCAATATAAATGATGGTCGGTTGGTGTGGCTAAATATTGCATTCGACTGTCTCCATAATCCCGCCCAATTTTTGTTCTTTGGAGACGTTCTTTTTATGTACTGTGACATTGTCTCCATTACTACACGAAATTAGTATTTATATAAGTATGTGATGCCCCGTTCCTGCCCCTCAACATGTCATCTATCTGCGAAGTGTTGATCTGAGCGGTCTGATAAACTCTAGGATAAGAGGCCATAAAGTTCTTGCAATGTGCGGTTTTGACGTTATAGAACGCATAAATCCCAGAGTGGTTCGAGGGCTCTTCAGATTTTGACATTATAACGACGGCTGGAATCCCATAAACTTCGAACACTTACCAGCCCTTCAAACGCGAGAGAAATGCCTTTGAATTCGCCGACAGTAAAGACAGAAGGTCCACGGAGGGAGTGTTTTTTTTTGTGGGCAGAGAGACAGAGCTATCCTGGTTAGAGGCCTTATAGGCCAGAGCTGTCAACCTGATGATCTAACTATATATTCTAACTCGCTGTACATACTTGCCTTAAATGTTGTAGTTGTAGTATTTTTAACGTATCGTAGTAAAGTAATTGAAGCGAAAGACTTGTTTTATTATTGACTACGGTACAGTACTTTCAACTTCTAACAACTCTACCTATGCGCATCACAGGGTAATTGAATGTGATAACTGAGAAGCTGTGCACAACGGTAATCTGCAAATACTTTTCCGTATACATTACATTTACATTCCGAATACATTATATTTACTTTCCGTATGCATTACATTACATTCCGAAGAACTACACCATGCATAACATTACACTCAGGCCCTGATTTTCCATTAGGCCCGGTAGGCCAGAGCCTAGGAGCCCCCCGAATGTTGGGGGCCCCTCAAAATTTCTATTTTAAAAGAAAAAAAAATTCCCAATTCAATTTTTTTTTTAATTTTACCTTTTTTAATAGCAATTTTAATATATATCCTTTCAAATTTGATTGATTGATTCATCATATATATAGTTCATCATATGTATGTTATAGTGTATATAAGAGATTAATAAGTTTTTCTGGTTGCATTGCATTGGTGTTTTAATGATGAAGTTAATATGTTTATTGCTTTTTGTTATTTGATAATGTTCTAACCTTCTACGCTTCAAATAGCCAATTCTTGGTAAAATGGTACTTTCACAATGATTCATGATTATTTTTTTTTTGTGCGTCAATTTTGGAAATTTTACGCCCACATCAGTTGATAGGTGGCCCCCATCCCAAGTTTTGCCTATAGTCAAGAATTTTCTAAATCGGGCCCTGATTACACTTACTTAATACATTACTTAATTCATTACATAAATTTACTTAATACATTACATTTACTTTCAGAATACATTACAATACATTCCGAATACTTAAATTTCAACCCAGAAAGTACAACCCTCCGTAAAACGAATCCAGAGAATATATATGAACAGCTTTTAATGCTTTTCCATTATTTTCTAACAAAATGCAAGAGCCCCCCCCCCCCCCCCCAGAAATAGAGTATGGAAATAGATGTATCTTATGAATGTCCGCTAAAATTTTTTCGAGATCTTTCCCCTGCGAGAGAAAAATTGATATTTTATACTTCAGAGCTGTAGTTTAAAATATGTATTTTGTTCCAAACATTCGTCATGTGTTTCCTGGGAAACTTCTCTATCATGAGTAAGAATTTACATCGTGATGAATGATGATGGATTCACCATTTTCGAAATGACAAACTGTTCGAGCCGTCTCCGATACGACATTTGTATCTCGCTACAAAAATGGGAAATCAATGACGGACTAATAAGACAACTGAACACGTTCATGCATTTTAATACTTTCGGATTTTTACTGGCCATTTTCTCGTAAATTTCCTGTTATTAGTTACAGAAAGAATGCATAAAGAAGGAGTGCCATTTCCATCAGACATAAAATTATATCGGCCAAGTACTCATTGCGAACACGTTGTGTGAAGGAGAATTTCATTAATCATAAAATACGTGTAACACCCCATGATAGACTGTTTAGGGGGATAGGACTTAAAATTCTCGAAAACAACGGGGTTTTTGGTTTGTTCTTTTTACCTTTTTTTGCTTCAGAAAATACTATAGCGCCTTTAGATTTAACTTTCACAAAGATCCTTATGTATGTATGTATGTGTATATATATATATATATATTTTCCATGTTTTTATGAACTTGCTTTTATATATATTTATATATATATATATATATTTTTACCATGTTTTTATTAAATTGCTTTTATATATTTATATATATATATAAACGCTTTGCCAGATAGAACATTTTTTGATGTAATGTCTATGCATACCCAGTCCGATGTCTGTGTATCTCGAAATGGAATTATTGATAAAAACATATTCTTAAAATTCCTCTCAAGGTATCTTTATAAAACTTTATACTTAGTTTTAATCTCATTTAGTTTGTTGCATTTTCTGTAAAGAACAGCGTATCCCAAGTGGCCCAAGTACGTCGGCCAACCCTACTGCCCGCCGTCGGAACGGTCAGTCAAACATCGCCGTCGGCAACCGACGTAGAGGCCAATGGTCGTTTTGCGACTCGAATACGGACGTCACGAATTTCGCTTCTCTTCTACATAAGAAATTATTTTTCTGAAGATTTTCAAAACGGTAAGTTTGATACATTCACCTTTTTTGGTAATATTTTTATATTTATACTTTTGAGTGTGTAAAACATTTTAAATACCTCAGTAATACTAATGAAATAAAACGTGAAATAAATAACAGACTACTTATGGCAAACAGATTTTTTATGGGTTGGGAAATCAATTCAAGTCCAAATTTATTAATGTTAAAACAAAAATTAACCTTTACAAAACCCTAATTAGACCAGTTGCTCTGTATGGCAGCGAGTGCTGGCCATTAAATAAATCTGAAAAGGATAAGCTGCTGATTTTTGAGAGAATAATTACAAGATAAAAAGAACTTTTTATATACCATGTTTTTAAATTTTCTGTTGAATCATATAAACTTGACAATTCTATGTATTAATAAATACTTTAAAAAAAATTTTTGATGAATTATCCCATCAACTTGAAAGAAAATGAAGTTAATTGGAAGTTAACTTGCATTTAACTTTTCGTTCCCGTTCCGGTCAATAGATGGCTGCACCAGTCTACAAAGCAAAATTAACTGAAAATAACTGAAAATTAATTTAATTCTGCTTGAAGATGGCTAAAAGTATTAAAAAATGCATTGTCATCGTGTTCTGGGCGATTCTAAAAGTTTCAAATGTCCAGCTAGTCGGGAAGTTAGTTAAAAATCAATTGCTAGATTTGTACTTGACAAACACACACACAAACACACATACACACAAACAAAAAGCAAGGTAATAAAAACATCGTAAAAATGAATGCAAAATATTTCTAAAGTAAACATAACTAATACTAATAAACTACATATAAAAATACTGAAGGAGAAATATCTAAATGTTAAACATTAAAATAAAAGTTCAATTATTCAGATAGTTCCAAAGGAGCTGTATAGGCCTAAAATTGACATTAACAGATTATATGACTAGACATAAGGAACTAAGATAGAGATCAATAGTGATGAACATAATATCAATAAAACATGCATAAAAATAATTTTTAAAAAAAGTATAGTTTTAACAAGATAAAACAAAAACATTTGTATAACACTTAAATATAACTCAAAGGCAGAGAACATCCGGCGTGATAGACAAAACAGGTTCAGTGATATTTTCTTTTTAAACTGTGAAAACAGCTATAATTTACTCACTACGGAGGATTACTGTTGATTTCGGTAATCAAAAAGTGAAATTTACAAAAATATTACTGAAATACTTGAAGAACAAATTATCATCAAAAGTTTAGCTAAAGCAAAACGTGCGAATGCAACGGTTTATAAACAGTTACGGTTAAAAATAATTTACTCCAGTTATCAGTGCTTTCTTCTTTGATTAGTTTTGTAAAAACTGGAATATTATTAATTGTTTCAAAGGTTAGTAACTGCATGAAACTAAATGTAAACACAACACGTAACCCTTTAGCAATGGCAGACCGGACATTTAAATCCTTGCGGGCAGTTATAAAATGCTTAATTAGTTAGTAGTGTTCCAATTGTCCCCAAGATCTGAAATTTTGTACACAGGTTCTTAAATGTGTGCATTATCATTTTCAGCAAAAAAAATAAAAAATGCGTGTTTGACGGATTTTGGAGGAGAAATGGGGTTCGGGTCTTCCTTAAATGGTCCAGATTTCAAACTTGAATGGAATACACTTGTGTGTCGCAGCGTAGGCGACAGTTTTGGAAAATTAAACAGGTGCAAAGTTGGGCACAAAGAATAGGAGGAGAAGATATATTCCAAACAGCGGATAAATGGTGTACAGATGCAGTTTACGATCTGTTTATGACAAAAAGGGAGACGATAATTGACATGTAAAAGGGGAACGGTCGAAAATTGATGGCAGGGAGCGGCGGCCAGCTGCAGTTAATGATGTGGACAGGCAGAAATAGGAAACGAAGGGGTCCGAAATGTGATGTTAGCGAAGGACGAGTTAAGAATTTACGAGCTTCAATGCGTTAGGAGGTCAGTAGGGGGTCCGAATAGAAGCGTGTGAATGTAGGGGCGTGAGAATTCTCCAGAAGGGTGCAACGACTGACGCCCCCTTCAATTTTGAGTGGAGGAGATAGTAATATAAAAAAAGAGTTGGAACCAATAAAGGGTATCCAGATTTACCCATTGGTCAGGAGGTGGCTACCAATGGAAAGCCTCGAATTAAGTGGGGGAGTTAAGTAAAAGATAGAGATGGAGAAAAAATATATCAGAGAGAGAGATAGAGTCGAAAAGCAATGAGCAGATGAGTTTTAGAATCAGCTGAGGAGAAGTCGGAGTCAAGAAAGACGGAAAGGGCCGCAGACGAATAAAGAAGATAGAGGTGTAAGCCCTCAAGTGCCGATGAATATATGCCCGACGATTGAAGGATCAACGAGCCGAAAGCCTACCGCGCCGACCCTAACTCAATGAGCACGCCTAATGACTCCAGGAGCGAAGTCGAGCTGACTGCTAGCCGATAGCGTAGTCCTAGAAGGAGACAACTGCCCAGGAGCCCCGAACTCTCCCATGCCGCACCCCTTCGTCGAGCGAGCGCCCGCTACCAAGAGGTTGTAAAGCACCGGAGCCCCGTAAGCATAGATGACCCGGAGCGAAGGCGATCCGACTACCAGCCCATAACTTAGCCCTAGAAGGGACACCTGTCCAGGCGCCCAGAATTTTCCCATGCCACACTCCCTTCGCCGAGCGAGCGCCAGCTACCAAGAGGTTGTAGAGTACCGGAGCCCCGTATGCATAGAGGATCGCCACCAGCCACCCTGGCCCCGAGTGTAAAGTCCTTGTGTCGCAGATGACCGCCGCAAGCCTCTCATCGTCCTTCACGATTCTCCGAGCTGTGCAAATAGCAGGTACGGGATTTTGTTTATTTGATGATCTTGTGCCGATGCTCAATTAGATTAATAGGAGGATAGTAGCCGCGCGTAATATTGCATGTTGTCATAGATATATGTTACCGAATATTTGTGGTTTTGTATATATTATTATATGTATTGTATTAACATGTTAAATGAATAGTGATAGAAAGGCAAGAACGAGTAATATTAATGGTGTAGGATAAGTGATAGGGTATATATATATATGTGTGTTGTATTAACATGGTAAAGGATTAATGATAAGAAGTAGATAATGAGTAATGTGAACTGTATAAATAGTGTGTTGATAGTTAATAAATTGATTTGTGATCATACACCTGAGTAATCATTAATCCATTGGGCCAAGCAATGTACTAACCACAATTAAATACTCCACAATAAGTATAATAATCACCAACCTAAAAAACTAATTTACGGTGACAGTGGGAAATTTTACATTTAATCGGTATCCGTTTGGTTTCAAAAATAGCAGTAGCATTTTTGTTGACTTAATGCAGAAGGTGCTGGCTGGGTTGAAAGAAAAGGGAATAATATTTTACATAGATGATATAATTATAGCAGGGAATAATAGAGAAGAAATTAAAAAGAAAATGCAAATGGTATTCGACAGGCTAATACAAAATAATTTAACACTTGACCCACGAAAAATACAAATATGTAAAGAAAAAGTGGAAGTATTAGGATACGAAGTTTCGAGAGAAGGTGTTCGACCGGCGACCCAGAACATTAATAAAATAATCAGTTTTCCTCAACCTAAGACGGTACGACAAGTAAAATCTTTTTTGGGGATGGCGAACTATTTTCGGCACCTCATAAAAAACTACGCGATAAAATCAAAGTTACTAGTGGGTTTGACAAAAAAGAACCAAAAATTTATATGGTCTCCGGAAGTAAACAAAGAATTTAAGGATTTACAGCAGGAAATAGCCGACAAACCCACCATATTTAAGGCAAATTTAGATGAGGAATTTATTTTAATCACTGACGCAAGTTCAATAGCTCTGGGTGCTATTTTAGCTCAAGAGAGGGACGGTAAAATATTTCCCATTGAATATTATTCAAAAAAATTAAACGAACAACAAAGTAAATATGCATCGTGGAAAGTAGAACTTTTGGCAGTATATTCTGCAGTCAAATACTTTCACGAATATTTATTTGGGTCAAAATTTTTATTAATTTCAGATGCCATTATTCTAAAGCACAAAATTGATATCAGCCAACAAACAGCTCCGGTTGTGAGATGGATACTGAATTTACAAAATTACGATTTCGAAGTTAGACATATAAAGGGCACAGAAAATCCGGCAGATTTTTTATCACGCCAGATATTTCCGGTGAATGTAATACAAACACAGAGTTATATAAACCCGTTATTTAAGCCAGATAATACAATGACTATACAGAGAATCAAAATGGAACAGGAGAAGGACGCGAACATTCAAGAAATGATTAGCCGAATAAAAGACGGGTCACACAAAAATAAAAGGGTAAATAAAAAGTATTTCATACACGACGAGTCAGGATTATTAATGATTAAGGACGATAGTCGGCATAATAAAATAAAAGAAAAACCGAAAATCGTAGTGCCGCATAATTTGGTGTTGGATATTATTGGAATAGCTCACGCGGTGCACCAAGGTAGAGACAAAACACTCCAATTAATAAAAAAGGGATATTTCTGGAGAGGAATGTTTAAGGATGTGGACAGATTTGTTCGAAAGTGTGACCAATGCAATAAATTTAAAGATAGGCCTTTGCTTAAATATAGTATTATGCCCATGGATAGACTTCAAGAAAATCAACAGTTAATTTCGTTGGACATAGTGGGACCACTTCCGCGATCAAATAAAGGGCACGTGTACATATTAACAATATTAGATAACTTTTCAAGATTTGCAATGGCGTACCCATTGCGAAACGCCAATACGGAGACAGTATTAGATAAAATCACGGAATACGTTACAACATTCGGAATTCCTCAGAATATTTTAACAGATAACGGTCCACAGTTTACGGCCGAGAAATTCATTCAATTTGCGAAGCTCATGAATATAAATCTTCGAAAATCCAGTGTTTACCACCCTAATTCGAATGGCCGGGTAGAGCGGTTCCACGGTTCACTTAAAAATGCATTAGCTTGTGCAGCAACTAAAACATTTGATTGGCACCGAATAATTCCATGGTTTTTATTGTATTATAATGGAACTGACAACGACACAACAAAATTTTCACCGGCATTAATGCAATTTTTAAGAGAATTTAAATTACCGGGACAAATTGAGATAAATAATACGGCGGGTACACAGGAAGGGACAAACACAAAACATGAACAAATAATTCAGGATAAATTAAACTTATGCAAACAGATATTCGAAACGGTATGGCAAAACCAAGAAAAGAGAAATGAAACATATAACAAACGAAACCAGAAGGTGAGATCATTAGAACCAAGTTTAGGACAAATCGTGTATTTAAAGAATTTAAGAGCAAACAAGGCATTACAAGAAAAATATACAGGCCCGTTTCAAATTATTAAAATTTTTAGGAACCGAAATGTATTAATAAAAGAAATGAATAATGGACAAAAGATTATAAAAGTACACGCAAATAAAATTAGAATTATCTCACAAGAATAATAACACGAGGAGTAATAAGTATTAATGATAAGTGATAATTTAAAAAAAAAAAAATTTTAAAAACCTATCAAAGCCAAAAACAAAAAAAATGTAAATAAACAGTGACCCGTGTCATAGGACACGCCCCAAAGAGGAGGAGGTTAAGGATTAATGGTTTCTTATAAATGTCACCCAGGCAGAAAAAGGGCGGAGTCAAATTAGAACATAGAAGTCGTACTCTAGAATACATTAGGTGGCAATAAAAATGGACAATGATAGAAATTAGTCCTCCTGACTCTAGCATACGATAGATAAATCAGCGAAAGCAGATATTAAAAAGAAAAGAAAAAAAAGACAGACTTTCATAATCAATGAACAGGTGAAAAGGCAAAGAAATAAAATTAAAAAAAAATCAAAAAAAAAAAAAAAATCACATATGATAGGTTAGACATACAATAACGGAAAACATTCAAAGGGATGAATATTAAAAGAAATAACTAAAGATTAAATTGACTTAATCCACATACCTGCATTGTTGAATGAGGCGAAATGCCGGAGCAGAGGAGATTGTACGAAATATTGAGCCCATAGCAGTGCATCAATGTCGCAGGGAGGGTAATGATAATCCAAATAGATGGTTGATCGAACACACACATACAAAAAAAAAAAAGATAATAAAATAAATTAATTGATTAGTAAATTAATTAGGTAATTAAAATAGGTACGGCATTGTAAGATGAAAAACAATAAGCATGAGATGATGGACACAGAGCAATTATAATAATAATTAATTAATTAGTTCATTGATTAATAAATTAATGAATGAATCGATTAAAAGTAAAGGATTTGCGGCTTGAGATTTAAAAAATAAATAAATAAATAAATAAACGATGATAGGGGTTTATTAAATAAAATTAAATACATAGAAATGAATCATTAAATAAATACAGAAACAAGTAAATAATTCATGGATGAACGTACGAAATAACTGCTAGATGGATAGAGAAGTAATTATGAGTAGTCAGGTATTCGGATAAACGCGTGCAAGTGGCCGGAAATAATGAAAATATTACCAATAATAATAATAATAAGTTAATTGAATGATTAATGAAATGAATAGTTAACAAAATCACTAAAAAAAAAAAAAATAATAAATAAATAAATAAATAAATGTAGACTATAGAAATCATAAGTCAGACAACGTGATTTAAGAGTTCTAAGAGGGCCTATGATTAAAATCAATTAAATAAACACACAATAAAAAAAAATAAAATAAATAAATAAATAGATAAATAACGTAACGAGAATGACACAATAGATATGATAATTGTTAAAAAATAAATAATAGGAAACAAAACAAGTAAATAATTGTTGAATAAACGCAAAAAGGAACGAGACAAATAGCTTACAACTCCCAATCGCGCTGAATACATGAGATTTTCGAACCACGCGGTCACATTACAATTATTGCCAAATTGAGAAATCTAAAAGTATCTTCAATTACGGTTACAGAGAAGAGTTCGCTACGAGCTTGAACCATAGAGCAAAGCGCGCCGACTTGTTACCAAAATCACGCAATAATAGGTGAAAAAAAAAAAAAACACCTGTTACCTTCGGTTATTCGTTCACAGCTGGCAGAGGTCAAAATCACAGAGGGAGGTGTCGCTGAATGATTAATGAAGGGAAGTTCAATACGGAGAATGCTCACAGTGGAGGAGTTTTTAAAGGCAATCTTCGACAGAAAAAGGAATTGTAGAACGGAATATTCAGTATTACAAAGTAATATTTCTACTGTATTATTATTAAAAGGGAAATTTTGATGTTTTGTAAGTAGAATTAAGGAATTATCGGAGTTAATAAAGCATTTAAGAGAAATTTTTTTACGTCTGGATTACATGAGTATAATTTACGGAGAGCTTCGGTACATGATTGTCAAAACAAATGTGTTCCCGACAATATTAAGGATCCAGCATGATATAATACCAGTCAGAGAAACGGAGAAATATGGAAATGGACAATATCGTTAATCATTAAGCAAAGACTATTAGATATTGTATTTTGTTTATATTTTTAGCATTATATAATTGCATATAATTATAACATATAGTACATGAAGATAAAAAAAAATTGAAATGAACAATGTATTTGAACAGTACCCAAGGATAATAGTGTATGGTATTTTGTTTATATTTTAGCAGTAGATAATTGCATATAATTATAACATATAGTACAAAAAAAAAAAAAAAAAAAATTGAAATGAACAATGTATTTGAACAGTACCCAAGGATAATAACGTATTGTATTTTGTTTATATTTTTAGCATTATATAATTGCATATAATTATAACATATAGTGCATGAAGATAAAAATTGAAATGAACAGTGTATTTGAATAGTACCTAAGGATAATAATGTATCTTATTTCGTTTATATTTTTAGCAGTATATATTTGCATATATTTGTATCATATAGTACAGGATTTACAGGGAATTTGTGTTATAAGAATAGGTACTGGTATATTTTTTGTTTGTTATATACAAAAGTTTAAAGTATTTTCTGTTGCCATTCAATCTGAGTTCGAATAAGTCACATTATTGGTAAAGGTATGAATGTAAAAGATTATGATATAGACAAACCAAAAGGCTAAACGAATGGTTATATCTGGTGCAAAGATGTCGTTGAGCATATAATGATATACATTATGTTATACAAGTGTGCAAATACTTTCATACAACGTGGACATTAATTGGATTCTATGACAACATTCAATGTTTTATACCAAAGATAAATATGTGAGGCAAAGTGTGATGAGGTATACGTGATGATGTTTGACGCATTATGCAGTGAGGTAAAATACCGTTACACAGTGAGCAGACGGCACGTGGTAAGGGAAGGACAATGATAGAGGAGTGTTGCTAGAAGGATACGTGTGGTTATGTGAGGTGGTCACAATGTGAATATTAGTGGCTGAGATTGAGGATATGGTTGATTTTATTTTTTTTGCTTTTTTTTCTGAAAGAAAGGGGTGGATGTCGCAGCGTAGGCGACAGTTTTGGAAAATTAAACAGGTGCAAAGTTGGGCACAAAGAATAGGAGGAGAAGATATATTCCAAACAGCGGATAAATGGTGTACAGATGCAGTTTACGATCTGTTTATGACAAAAAGGGAGACGATAATTGACATGTAAAAGGGGAACGGTCGAAAATTGATGGCAGGGAGCGGCGGCCAGCTGCAGTTAATGATGTGGACAGGCAGAAATAGGAAACGAAGGGGTCCGAAATGTGATGTTAGCGAAGGACGAGTTAAGAATTTACGAGCTTCAATGCGTTAGGAGGTCAGTAGGGGGTCCGAATAGAAGCGTGTGAATGTAGGGGCGTGAGAATTCTCCAGAAGGGTGCAACGACTGACGCCCCCTTCAATTTTGAGTGGAGGAGATAGTAATATAAAAAAAGAGTTGGAACCAATAAAGGGTATCCAGATTTACCCATTGGTCAGGAGGTGGCTACCAATGGAAAGCCTCGAATTAAGTGGGGGAGTTAAGTAAAAGATAGAGATGGAGAAAAATATATCAGAGAGAGAGATAGAGTCGAAAAGCAATGAGCAGATGAGTTTTAGAATCAGCTGAGGAGAAGTCGGAGTCAAGAAAGACGGAAAGGGCCGCAGACGAATAAAGAAGATAGAGGTGTAAGCCCTCAAGTGCCGATGAATATATGCCCGACGATTGAAGGATCAACGAGCCGAAAGCCTACCGCGCCGACCCTAACTCAATGAGCACGCCTAATGACTCCAGGAGCGAAGTCGAGCTGACTGCTAGCCGATAGCGTAGTCCTAGAAGGAGACAACTGCCCAGGAGCCCCGAACTCTCCCATGCCGCACCCCTTCGTCGAGCGAGCGCCCGCTACCAAGAGGTTGTAAAGCACCGGAGCCCCGTAAGCATAGATGACCCGGAGCGAAGGCGATCCGACTACCAGCCCATAACTTAGCCCTAGAAGGGACACCTGTCCAGGCGCCCAGAATTTTCCCATGCCACACTCCCTTCGCCGAGCGAGCGCCAGCTACCAAGAGGTTGTAGAGTACCGGAGCCCCGTATGCATAGAGGATCGCCACCAGCCACCCTGGCCCCGAGTGTAAAGTCCTTGTGTCGCAGATGACCGCCGCAAGCCTCTCATCGTCCTTCACGATTCTCCGAGCTGTGCAAATAGCAGGTACGGGATTTTGTTTATTTGATGATCTTGTGCCGATGCTCAATTAGATTAATAGGAGGATAGTAGCCGCGCGTAATATTGCATGTTGTCATAGATATATGTTACCGAATATTTGTGGTTTTGTATATATATTATTATATGTATTGTATTAACATGTTAAATGAATAGTGATAGAAAGGCAAGAACGAGTAATATTAATGGTGTAGGATAAGTGATAGGGTATATATATATATGTGTGTTGTATTAACATGGTAAAGGATTAATGATAAGAAGTAGATAATGAGTAATGTGAACTGTATAAATAGTGTGTTGATAGTTAATAAATTGATTTGTGATCATACACCTGAGTAATCATTAATCCATTGGGCCAAGCAATGTACTAACCACAATTAAATACTCCACAATAAGTATAATAATCACCAACCTAAAAAACTAATTTACGGTGACATTGTGCTTTTGAATAACCCTAAAAATAGAAATCCTTGGAGGTACCGTAGGGCAATCCACCCTTCTCATCCGACCCATCGTTCAGGAAAAGTAAATTCCTTCACGATTGTGGCAAAATGGGGAGGAACTAGAAAATGGAATTCTCCGGCGCTAGTCCCGGAGTCTGTTGGAGTCTTTCGCACACATAAACTTGGAGTGTTTCTCTTCCATTTAACGCGTGTGAGCAACAGGATTTGTCGCATAGCTATAACCATTTGAAACCGAATTATTTTTTTACGGACACTCTGCACGTTTCTCCAATAATAAAAGAAATGACTCATGATATGTATTAATTTATTTTGTAATTAAATGTTACGATTCGGCCTGGGCCTGAAAGGAACCTGTTTGAACGGTCCTTCCTAATGCCCCGTTCACGTTTTAAAATGTATATTATTTATCATTTGTATACAGTGCCACAAGCCATCAGGATTGAAGATAAGTCAAAGAGAAGACTGCATTACAGTGGATATTGGCATTAAGTATTTAGAAATACTGATTTTGGGGATATATAAAATTGTGCTATGGAAATAAATTATTATTTTTATACTTTCTAATGAATTAAAATATTTAAAAGAAAAAAAAATCACGACAAATTTCTCGCAACACCTGGGCCTTCTTAGGGGGCGTCCATTAATTACGTGAGGCGTTTTTGGTGATTTTTCGACCCCCTCCCCCCCCCCCCTAATCTCACGTGAGATTTTTCAAAATGCGTATTTTTAGTGTAAATACGTCAATCTGTGCTTGATTGCGTTGGATTTATTTAAAAAAAACATAATTTGCTTAATTATTTTTATTTAAGACTAGTATTTAAGACTACTAAGAACGTAGTTTAGAATCACAGTGAGAAAATCGAACAATAAAACACTTAAATAGGAACTACTAAAATTCGTAAAAGAATATTCATTCTAATTCAGTCCACGGGGACTCATGTGTGGTCTCAAGAGTGACTACTGGAACTATTGTGTAGGATTTAGCCATATTTTAGTGTAGAAACATGTTTTACTTAATATAACCCAGTTTTCTCGCAATTTTACACTGTTTCTTGCGGAAAAAAATTACGTGAAGTTTACCGAGCCCCCCCCCCCTCTCCCCCACGTGAGACTGGGTGAGATTCGGCTCTACTCCCTTTCCCCCCCCCTAAAAGCCTCACGTAATTAATGGACGGCCCCTTAGCGTAACACCATTTAAGAACAGTGTGTTCGCCGTTACATCTGCAAGCATGGCACATCCCTTTCTTCAGCAATATGGGAAAGTTCCTCCGGATATTTTTTTAGAATCACATGAACGAGTGACCATCTGAAAATGAATCCTTTGAAGCTTGTTTTTTCCTCTTTTTTTTTACAATTTCCGTTTCTACAATTTTATTTTTATTTTTCAAGAGAAAAAAAATTGTAGCGATAGTCATCCACCGTGGAATGGTTCAGCCATCTTAATCTTACCTGTCAAAAGAAAAAACTGACTCTTAATATAAATTTATTTTAAATTCCCTGCGGGGGAGAAATGAAAGTTTCTCCTCTTACTTCATAGTCAATTTTGTCGTATTCTGTCTTAACCAAATGTTTAGAATACATTACATAAATATTTATTTGGGAATAGATAAAATAGATCGTAACCCTTAGTAAAATTCAAAATTCTCTTTTTTCAGTATTGTAAAAATAAAGCCTCGGATTTCAAGTAGAAAGGTAATGATTCGCTTTCCCAAGTTTTTAAAGAACTTTGAAAAGCAAGCCCAAAAGTATGATTTCCATTCATCGAGCAAACTTCTGTATCGAACAATAAGGAGATATAATTTTTCATCCCGAGTTGGCAATGAGTTCAAGTATTATATTCATACGCCGAGAAATTATTTTGATTTACGATCGCCATTCCCGTCGATAAAAAATAAGTCTGACGGAAACAAGAAGTGGCTAACAAAATGTTTAAAGAAGCACAACGAGCGATGGAAATAAATTGAATATTATTCGACGGAGATCGAAAGAAAAACAAGTCAGTTATTCATTTCATGGTGGAGTAATTAAAGAGAGGAAGAACTGTAATTAGTATGCAAAGTTTTGAGAATAATTTATTTTGTGAAAGGGCGTTTTTTAATTGTTCTCTTTTCATACCGGGCACTTGAATTGAACAATGAATGAATTTTGATTTTATTAACAAAGTGAAATGAACAACAATTAACGCCTTTTCAGGGCAAGCGATAAGCTGAAGAAAAGAAATTTAATTGAGTTTTAAGAAAGTCTAAAATGAAATCCCTACATACGGTGAATATCGACTAGGTACAACTCATTTACGCAACAATGTTTTCCCTCCTTTTTTTTACCATGTTTTTATTAACTTGCTTTTTTGTGTGTTTGTCAAGTACAAATCTTGCAATCGATTTTTAACTAACTTCCCGACTAGCTAGACATTTGAAACTTTTAGAATAGCTCAGATCACGATGACAATGCATTTTTTTAATACTTTTAGCCATCTTTAAGCAGAATTAAATTCATTTTCAGTTATTTTCCGTTAATTTTGTTTTGTAGACTGGTGCAGCCATCTGTCGACCGGAACGGGAACGAAAAGTTAAACGCAAGTTAACTTCCAATAACTTCATTTTCTTTCAAGTTGATGGGATAATTCATCAAAAAACATTTTAAAAAAGTATTTATTAATACATAGAATTGTCAAGTTTATATAATTCAACAGAAAATTTAAAAACATGGTATATAAAAATTTCTTTTTATCTTGTAATTATTGAATCTCTGTTCATAGCATAAAATTTTTTATTTCTGTGATAAGCACTTTTATTAATTTTGAAACAAATCATTTACCCTGTATAAATGACTCTGTGGAAAACCTGAACATGGGAGTGAGTGCTTGGAACTGATTGACTGATCGCGCTGTCTGACGTATTAGTTAAAATATTCCCATGCTCGGAACATTGAAAATTCAAAAACTGGATGCCCCCGTCGTTCATCCTCAAAGTCACGTTTACCGACTTCCTGTCAAGAAAGTCGCGGAAGAAATTTAAACTGCATTATCGATGGAATTCCTGACACGTCCACACGAAATAAGGGCGGTAATTTTGCACTGCAATAAGTTTGCGCATATTGATTGAAAATTTCCCAAACGCTTAAATTATGTATCCCGCGCTGAACTTTTCTAGAATAAATAACACAATTCACTATCATGAAAACAATTTCCCAATTATGCATCTCAATTAGGCGTTATTCTTTCGACGGCGAATCGCTTTGAATACAGCACCGTGAATGACTGACTACACTGCTGTTGCGGATTTCTCCCTTTGTCAGCGAGAGGGTGCTGTGTGAGCACCGCACGAAATGTGTTTTTTCGTATTAGTGTGTAGCAGGCGAATTTCGGTAGTGTGTGGCAGGCGAATGGAAATGTAGGTTGTGGAAGGCTTGGGGTTGCCTAGTAATTAACACACTCAATTTATTAAACCTTGTACAGGGTGTCAATAATTAAACTTCCCTACTTTAAAGTTGTCTACAGTCGAAACTATTGTTCAGAAAGTTATGAAATTTTGTGTAGGACATATTGAAGGGATGGGACTTTGTTTGAGCAAATAAAAAAATTAGTTCAAAATTTCGCCACCAGAGGGCGTTTTTGATGAATTACACATTTACGACTGGTTCTTTACTTAAGATTTCCCCATCATTTTATCCATAGGTCACCCTAACACAATAACTCATACTCATTAAATTTTACAATCCTTAAAGTGATTGCAAAATTTAGTCAATCGGAAACTTGTTCTATAACTAATTTTCGTACAAAAGATTTGAAGGAACGAAGGAGAAACAAATATGCAAATTAATTTTTGTCGACGTAGAGCAGAAGCTGTTATAATACCTAGAAACTGTCATGGAGATTTTGTTTTCAGCGTGCTTGCTATTGCTAATCAGAGTGTCATCGTTACGATTACCAGATCGAGCTTTGTTAGTAAAATTGTTTTACCAAAACGATAATTCAGTACTAGTTGGCCTTCATGTTGAACATGTCTTATTGTAATAAAAGTTTTTAACTAAATTAAATGTTGGCTAAATGTGTAATTCATCAAAAAACGCCCTCTGGTGGTGACATTTTGAACTAATTTTTTTGTTCTCTCAAACAAATTCCCATCCCTTCAATATGTCCTACACAAAATTTCATAACCTTTCTGAACAATAGTTTCGACTGTAGACAACTTTAAAGTAGGGAAGTTTAATTATGGACACCCTGTAGATGTGTAAATAAACTAAGATAAATATGTTAAGGACTGATTACTGAAGCACCGTTGCAACATGCCATGTGATATAGTCGTACTTGTCTGCGTCATAATAAGATCTAACAACATTTTAGTACCCCGTGGACACCTACGATTGGCTCTATCTTCCGACGTGAGGGAAACATTTACTTTCTGCTCCACGACATACCATCTCGAAGTTTGTCATTTTAAAACATCCATTTCTACATATCGTTATTATCGGAATGAGATCCGCTGAGAAAGAGAATCGTTTTGTTCATACATGGCTAATGCAAGATTGTTCTAAAATGTATAGAGATATCTGACTTCTACCCTTTCTAGGATATATGTACATCGAAGTCACCCTCTAATAAAGTAGAAATGACACTTTTTGCACTAGATAAATAACAAATTTTATTATCCCCTTGACACATATAACGTGCAGTGTAAAAACAATACTGAGTAAAGACTGGTACAAAATGTTATAAACACTATACAAGGAAATGAAGTTCAGGTACTCACAATATATATAAAGTCAGACCAGTGATGCTGCACGGTAATCTACTATTACTAACCCAACAACCTTTTTATGCCAGAGTGGCAAAAACTCGCTTCGGCTTAGAAGAGATCTAGCTATGAGCCACTGATGGCAACTCGCATAAACAGCTCCAAACAAACCAGTCTCTTTCCGAAATCTGGCTACGCGGTATTTATAGTAATGGTTTATGCTGAATTTAGCATTTTTGTAGCTTCTTTGTATTTATGCAAATACAATGATCGATTATTGTTAATCTATCATTGGTTAGACCTTACATCGGCCTCCCTCGAAAAAAAGAATAGGGTAACTTAAGCCTGAATGGCTTCAGTTAGCTAAATGAAAACGAGTTCTGGTCTGACTTTTTACAGGATTGGCCGGCAAAGCCCAAAAACCTCCACAAATGGGACGTCGACTTCAGTGTCGATTCATCCACTCTCCAGAACAATGGCAAGATGAGGTAAAACCATCAGAGAAAAAAAGAAGGAAACTTCCTATACTGATTTATTCTTTGTGAGATTTCTCTTAATGCCATCGCTTTTCGAACGTCAAACGATCCAGTCCTCAGTTCCCCCTCCCACCAAAGCATGCCTCGAAACTGCGGACGTTCTTGGAACTTTTCCCCCTGAAATAAATGTTGAGCCATTAGACTGCATTTTATTCGTATCTTCCTCTAGTTTCATGCAAAGCGCGTTACGCTAAAGCTGTTATATCGAAAAAATATCGATTTCATATAAGTCAGTGAGGGATAAGGCATATCAGCGCGGGAAACAATTACGCCAAATCTACTTTAGATGCCCTGGTACAAAAACGGTTATTTTTAGGTTATCCGTTTTCTTCAAAATGTAAGCGGTATCGGAAAAATGGCACGGGAATCGATACTCCGGGGTACATTTCACTACGAATAATGTCTGAATCTGTTTAAGGCTGTGAATGAATGGATCAAGTTCAAGGCTTGAACTTCAATTTAGGACACAGGATGATCTGCACATTTTAATTCCGATACGCCATCTTGGAGACCTTTGGAGAACAAAACTAAGAAACCCTATGGAGATTAACATGGTCTCCGTTTTCCGAAACCTATTCAGGCTTAACGAAATTCTTACTATGTAAACCTTAGTTTATTTAAAATCTGCACAATTTTATTAAAAATGACGCCGTTTTACAATGAGAAAAACAATAAATATTACTCACTTTCGAATGGCACTTTACCAAAAGCTGCTTAGTAGACGATAAGCATATAAAAATAGAATATATTAGGGGTACGTAAATTTCGCAAAAAAGAATTACAATTTATAAAATTTTGCATTTATTCGCAAATATATATATATATATATATATATATATATATATATATATATAATATATATATATAATATATATATATATATATATATATATATATATAATATATATATATATATATATATATATATATATATATATAAATTCAAAATTCAAAAATTTCGCATTTATTGAAAAAAAATCCCAATTTTACTTACTTGGTTAGGTGACAATCAAAATTCTTACTGAAAAGCTAACATTGTAGTAGTCTCCACATTCTCTTCCTTAAATCTTTAGCAATAATTAAGAAGCAATTTTCGAGAGTAAGATCTCTCAGTTAAAGACCGTGGAAGGTCTTAGATAAGCAATTATGTTAATAAATTATTATTATTATTACCTAATGTTCCTTAAAAAGCCGTTTATCACCGAGTTTTTGCCGAAAAGTAGTAAAAAAAATAATTTTCGCATTTATTCGACCATATCGGCAAATTTCACATTTATTCGCATCTATTTCTTAAATACGAAAATTACGTATCCCTAAATATTATGATAGCCCTTGTATGGTAACTTTCTAAATCAAAGATACCAAATCGTTTTGGAATTGTTTAGATTAATTCATTTCCGGTGTCTCTTAGCAGTGTGCAATGACAACTTTCGATGTTTGCTCTTTTTTCAGAGGAAATTTAATAAAACGAGGGCAAGATTCCCTTTCCACATAAGTCGTTTCATTACGATCCGTCTGGGAATATACGTGCATGTGCTCATGCATCAATGAAAAACAAAACTTGCGATGTTGTGCTTCATTTTGTTTCTGATTCTTTTTCTCAAATCTTCTTTTGTCTTTTTAAAAACGTACATGCTCTTTAAGAGTCAGTAAGTATTTTGGAATATTTATAAATTTGAATTTTGATTTGAAGTATTTCAAATTCCTTCACTTATGATAACTTTCGAAGAACTTTCCTGAAAGTTTTCGAAATCAGAAAATAACGTTTAATAAAGTGCGAAATGGGAAGTTTATATACTACTAGCTGAATACCCGTACTTCGCTGCGGAATACATTCAAATTAAATACAACGATCAATGTATGCAATTGGTGTAAAAAAAAACTAAAAAAAATATTTATATAAAAAAAAATCGTAATGGATATTTTTATAGACAAAATAATGTAGAAGAAACTATTCAAATTAAATCTAATAGAACATACTAAAGAATATAGTACAGTTAATATAGTACAGTTTGAGGAACATATTATCTTTTATTGTATTTTAATATTTTTTGGATAGTGTCCAATCGTCTGCCGCATTAGAAAGAAGAAAAAAAAAATGTTGTGAATTTATTTCGTTGTTATGCACGTGACTATAAATTAATTTAAAGTACCAAGAAAAGAAATCACGTGATCAGCATTTAATAAATTAAATTCTAAAAATCAATTTTTTAAAATTCACCAAAAATCAGATTTTCTGTACATTTTCTGTACATTTCCTTGATTGGGCAAAACTACTGATATTCGTGCAAAGTCAACAATACTCTCATCATTTTCTTTTAGTGGAAATTTCGTCTTTTCTTTGGCATCCTATAACAGAAATTTCTGTCTTAGTCATCTGCATTTTATACACAACAAAAGTATTTGTAGTAGGTTGCATTTTTTGGACATCAGAGTATTCAGTCAGAACAAATTCTGCATGGTTTTTGTAAACCAATAATGGACTGTAGAATGCTTGAAATAAAATTGACCAGTCTATATTTAACTAAAATAAAGTTTATGTACATTACATACAAATATTTCCATCAATATGACACTATAATCAATTGGTTACCTATATAACCGTAGTAACTAGTGGACCAATACCACTAACAAACATAACAAGTAAATAGCCTTTTGCCCTACGGCAAGACTATTCTGAGATGAACAATTATTTAACACAGACCATACTGTGTAGAAACCTTCGCCTATGGTCGGCGAGCTACTACTAACATTAAAATGCGACTACTCAAAGCAGTTTCAGAAACTGAACTGTTGCCATTAGCAAACATCAAATTTTTTCTAGTGGCACGCCAAAGGTTGGGGAGCTTTTACTAATGCCGTAACAGTTTTCATTCTGGCTTTTCATATGCAACTTGCATGGTACCAGGTACTAGGAACTACCCTTTATTATATTAATATTGAATTTATTTAGATGTTATTTATAAAATTATTTATTAAATAATAGTATTACCCAAAATAGCGTTATACAATTACCCGAAAATCATATTTACATTTACCCCATTCAGAAAACTGAGTGAGGTAATTGGAAACTGAGCCTATCTTGTGAATACCTATATATATCTAATAATTGCAATATAAAAAGAACTTTTTATATACCATGTTTTTAAATTTTCTGTTGAATCATATAAACTTGACAATTCTATGTATTAATAAATACTTTTTTTAAATTTTTTTGATGAATTATCCCATCAACTTGAAAGCAAATGAAGTTAATTGGAAGTTAACTTGCGTTTAACTTTCCGTTACCGTCCCAGTCTATAGATGGCTGCACCAGTCTACAAAACAAAATTAACTGAAAATGTATTCAAATCTACTTAAAGATGGCTAAAAGTATCAAAAGAACGCATTGTCATCGTGTTCTGAGCTATTCTAAAAGTTTCAAATGTCTAGCTTGTCGGGAAGTTAGTTAAATATCGATTGCAAATTTTGGACTGGACAAACACACAAACACACAAGCATGCAAACAAACAAGAAAGCGAGTTAATAAAAACATGTAAATAAATACCTTTTTCAAAAATAATAGCCTGAACCTCTTCTTTACAAAGAATTACAATATATTGATTAATTATGAATACAAAACAGAAAAAGTGAATTTTATACACAAAACACAATAAACTTGAGACTGTCTTACAATTTTCTACTGATCGCCGAAAAATAAATTTTAATTTTTACAAATTAATATTGGAGGTCTGAAATAAGGGAGATGAAATTTGAGAGGATTAAAATGGTAGCAAATAATCTGTTAATAACAATGATTAAAGTTTTAAACAATATCAATTTTTTAAAGGTTAATTTTAAAATACATTTTATTCAAGTAGCCGTCAGAAATATCGGACACTGACTGAAAACTATTTATATTATAAACGTAGAGTTTCAAATGTTAAAAATCCACAACCGTTTAGAGAATTTAACGCATTTTGATGAAGTTTTTGGAAGTCAATTCAAACTTTTGAAAATTGGATCATAATTCTGACATCCGGGCTCAACCTCCCAAAAAGCATAATTACATATTTATTTTGATGCTTATGTCAGAATAAGGAAATGGCGTCTTTACATATTTTAGTCATGAAATATGGGACACACTATTGCGTTTACTAATATATGAGACGAATAAAAATACAAAAAACCTAACTTTTAACCCTTCAGCGGGCGCGCCAATTGTCAGAACACCAGCAGACGCGCGTTGCTCAAAGTGCAACGTCTCTTTCAACCTTGATAATTCCTATTATAATAAACTTTTTTTTCCAAATTGAAAATAATAATTCTGCGTTTTATGACAAGACATAAAATGTTGATAATATTGAGATATATTTATAATTAATTGCCAAGTAATGCAGATGCAATCGCTTTATTTCAAAACTGTCCGGATTATTGGATCTAAGGACATCTTGCGAATCGATTCCTATTATGTCCAAAAACCTAAAAAACAACGAGATTGTCCATCTTCGTGATATGCGGGATACCGTGTAATAGTTGCACATTTGATCGACTACATTAACTGCTGCTTTTGTCGTATTATCCAGTATAATCGCTGGTTTACCACGGTTAAATCACGACTAACAATGAAGGGAAAGGAATACAAGGGTCAGAAAATCAGACCAGCATTAGAAAGGGTGTAGCTATAAATAGAAACCAGAGCCTGACTAAGGCAGGGGCATACGGGGCAGTTGCCCCGGGTCCCAGATCAGAGGGGGGGCCCCAAATCGAATAGAAAGTTTAGTAATAAGTATTAAGTTCTTCATTACTGAAGTAGTGAAACAGAGGGGGGTCCCCCAAAGATGTTTTTGCCCCGGGCCCCAATTAGGCTAAGTCGGGCCCTGATAGAAACTGCTTAGAACATTCAAACCTTACATGTAAAAACAAACCATTCAATATTACGAAAATGTTGCACTCTGTACACTGGCACGCCCACTGAAGGGTTAAATTTCTTGTCAATTTTCAAACAGCTCAAGCTAAATCATTTCAACAATTAATAAATCAATTATGAACTTAAAACGGAAAAAGTTAACTTTATACACAAAGCAGAATTACCAGAATAAAGTGAAGAACCGGCCCACTATTTTCTTTACTGTAAAACATTCAATGGGAAATGGAAAAATTAGTTAGTTAGGCTTTAAATTCTGATGACTGCAGTCAACAGCAAAACAGAGGATATTAAAATAAAGTGAGCTGACAAATTCAGGTTTATATTGCACTTGAGTATAATACTTCTAGATACACGTTGCATATAAAAAATAATATGTAAATTTTTAAAGCGAAATGCTTTCGATAATCGCGAGTGAAGAATTCTAAGCCAGAAACATAAATACCCCGTCAAAATTACAGCTTCTGCCCGAAACGTAAACATAACATTACCTTAGAGAGATATTGATCGCCAAAACAGAGATAAATCTGAATTGTACAAAAGCATCCGCACTTGGCGGCAATCAGCCAACTCTGTGCCAAATGTTTGCGCACAAAGCGTAAAATGTCGATATCCAAAGAAACCTTTCAATTTTCTTTAAATATTGCACTTGGAACAAGGTTAAAAGTATTTTTTAAATTAAGTTGACATTATTCGGAATACATTTCAACAGGTTTCAAGAGATAAAAAATGTTGGTTTTGAAGTAAAAAAAAATCATCGAAATTTCTCTCCATGCATGGGAAAGTTTAGTTCTGGTCTCCAAAGCTGGAACTGGCGTCACACTCCGATGGCGTATTGATTCGATTGTGGCTTTTGTGCTCCGTTTTATTTAATTTTGGGACGAAATTCGTCTTGATTTATCCGTCATAAGGCTTGATATTTCAAGTGTTCATCACCGTGTTTCGTGAAAATACCAATGAAAGTATTTACGGCTAATATCGGCGACTTCAAAAGAAAAGAACCGCAATCAATATTACACGGCGTAGGAATAGTTTGAAGTTATTCTATGCTGTAACAAATTTTGAGGAGCTTTTCAATTATCGATACCAATTGAATATGAAATTGGGAATCTTTAGATTAAATACAGGATAATATAATAGACTCACTTTTCTGTAAATAGAGTAATGCATAATTAAACCATGAAACGCATTTCAATTGACACCGTGTTTCATACTGGCAACATTGCTCCTATTTTATATAAGGCAGCAAACGAAGGATCCTTTGGAAAATTTCGGTGTTTGGTCTGAAATTTAGTTGGCCATCCACATTAACAAACTGAAAAGCGTTTTCCATTTTCGTATAGAGAACGGCAGAGGATGTCTCCGATGTTTTGGTATATATATATATATATATATATATATATATATATATATATATATATATATATATATATATATATATATATATATATATATATATATATATATATATACATATATATATGAGGGTCATTTTTTAAGTAAGAACCGTTTTGTAATGGAGTAAGAGAAACTTTAGTTACGAACGTAAATTGTATCACAAACTAAAATATGAACATTTTTTTCACTTTTCAACATAGTCACCATTACCATTTAAACATTTGTCAAGTAGTATCACCAGCTTTTGGATCCCATCATCAAAGAACTCTCAGCCTGACCGTTAAACCAGTTAGTAATAGTTTCTTTCAACATGTCATCATTTTCCAAGAGCTTTCCACCAAGAAATTCCTTAAGTTTTAGAAACAGATGAGAGTCTGGTGGTGCTAAGTCAGGGCTGTATGGTGGATGATTCAGTAATTCCCAATGAAAATTGTCAAAATCGACGGCGGGGACTGCTCTCTAGCGGCGTCGATCTGCTTCACGACAAACCTCGGCCTCACGTTGCTGCAAGAACAAAGAAGCAACTGGACAATTTTCATTGGGAATTACTGGATCATCCACCATACAGCCCTGACTTAGCACCATCAGACTCTCATCTGTTTCCGAAACTTGAGGAATTTCTTGGTAGAAAGCGCTTGGAAAATGATGACATGTTGAAAGAAACTGTTATTAACTGGTTTCACGGTCAGGCGGAGAGTTCTTTGATGATGGGATCCAAAAGCTAGTGACACGACTTGACAAATGTTCAAATGTTAATGGTGACTATGTTGAAAAGTGAGAAAATGTTCATATTTTAGTTTGTGATGCAATTTACGTCCATAACTAAAGTTTCTCTTACTCCATTACAAAATGGTTCTTACTTAAAAAATGACCCTCGTATATATATATATATATATATATATATATATATAGACAAAAGAGGTAAGCAACGATAAGTAATCCTACGTTAAATCGTTAGAAGAGACTACTGAATTTTTTTTCCTTAAGAAGGTTTTTTTCATGCTGAAAACTCTTGCCTCACTGTGAGGTAACGGGTTGGTATTGAATCTGCAACACTCAGATTTTGTTTCCTTTTGTTATTGACGTTCAGGAGCACAAAAAATGCATAATATGTGTACTCAAAGACACATTCAAACTCATGGGAATTAAGTCTAGTGTTGTGTGGATGTTTCAAAAACGTGCTTGCACAGAACTACGTCTCTTTTGGGGTCCTCCAACACTGCATAGTAATTAACATCTCACTAAGTTAGGGTTACCATGAAACATTTATAAAAACTACAAGTCGTGGGCGTAAAACCCCGGATTCGTCCAAAATAGTTTAATAAAGACTTACGGTAACATGAATCAATAAGGATTCATTGAAAATAATGCTTGTAATTTTAAATTTTCCAACAGAAAATAGTAGGTCTCCTTAAAGGAATACTATCATAACACGGACATCCCGTTACTCAGAAATCGGACAATTCTCATCCGACTATTTATCAGCCATTCCATTACCTTTTTACCATGTTTTTATTTACTTGCTTTCTTGTGTGTTTGTGTGTTTGTCAAGTATAAATCTTGAAATCGATTTTTAACTACCTTCCCGACTAGCTAGACATTTGAAACTTTTAGAATAGCTCAGAACACGATGACAATGCATTTTTTAATACTTTTAGTCATCTTTAAGCAGAATTAAATTAATTTTCAGTTATTTTCAGTTAATTTTGTTTTGTAGACTGGTGCAGCCATCTGTCGGCCGGAACGGGAACGAAAAGATAAATTCAAGTTAACTTCCAATAAACTTCATTTTCTTTCAAGTTGATGGGATAATTCATCAAAAAAAATTTTAAAAAGTATTTATTAATACATAGAATTGTCAAGTTTATATGCTTCAACAGAAAATTTAAAAACATGGTATATAAAAAGTTCTTTTTATCTTGTAATTATTATCATTTTTATGAACAAACTTTTAAAGTTATATTCAGTCCTATCGGATACAGTTTCTGGTTCTAGCTTCTTTATGGAGTCCACTTGCTATGAGAGAAAACAATCTCTGAGGATATGAATCATGCGCCGGTAAGCAGAAATAAGATTCTGCAAAATTTTACTAAGAAAACCTCGCATTCTCAAAAAACCAGGACACAATAAAACATTTCACCATTAAAGAGAGGACATTGGTCAGGGAAAGAGGACGGGTGGCTGAGTGGATCTCGACTAAGGCGTGGGTGTTTCATGTGTATACAGAGTGATCGCTGGGGGGTTTGACTACCGGGTGTGACATGGAACTCGACTTTGTAATCAATTTGATTATTATACTGTTTTATCTCTAAAAATATATATATTCCGATTTCATAATTTCGATACATCATTAATTCGGTTCCATGCACATTTATAAGTGTATCTATTTTATTTTGTATATCTTAAAATGCATATGTGCTGGAAATCATTCCTGTGGTTTTTCGTACCGGTTTTCCGGGAAGAAGGGAATGTGCCTCCCGTAGGCAATTTAGTGTAACCTGTAACAGTACGAATAGTAGGCAAGGTCATGTGCACAGAAGGGAGAATTACTTGCCACCCTATCGGTCATTAAGGGGACATAGTTTTCCCATAGCAACGGCCCAACAACCATCTTTTATCCAATGATATAGCTGAAAGGTGTTAATTGTTCGAGGACATTTTCTGACCTCTGCTTTTCCGGGGCTGGAAATTTTTTAACGGTTTTTTGGACAGTTGAAGAAAAGGCCGCGACTGTGAGACACCTCTAGTTTGTCCGCTCTTCATCGAGTCGCCATTTTTTGTATGATGATTTTACTGGTCTGTTTTTTGACCCAGTTTTAGATACGAGATATGATCTTCAGTCTCCAATGAGGGTGGTGGTGAGTAATAACAATTTGAAATACATTTTATACGGCGAGAGCACAGAATAATTAATATATGTAACTAGGATTTATTATGTGTTCGAATAATTTCTTAATGTATGTAGATAATTATTATGATGTTTTCTGTGCAAATTTGTAATTAATGATAAAAATAATTCTAAGTAAGAAGAGAAAATTAAATGTTAGCATTACCTATTAAATTTGAATTTTTTTTTTTTTTTAGTTATCTCAGACATGTGTCAGAATGTGTTTTCTCAAATTAACAATTTTAAAAAAAAATTGCCACTATACGATCATCTATTTTATTACATGTTCTAATTCCACATAAGACCGGGCTATACCATCATAAAGACTATCCGAAAGATTTCGCGATGTGCACTTAACTTCTTTCTGGTGAAAGAGAAGGAACGTGGAAAAAACCCCACTCAGATACGAAGGCGTCTGGGAACGGGTCTATGTTTGAATAACGATGGGCACCCAACAAAGCGAAAAAGTCTGTACAATCAGCTGAAATGCATTCAAGGTGAAATAGTATGTACGTCGAATCTTTTCACCTCATTTAAACTGAAACCCGGGATTTCGAGTTTCTTAATAGCGCAGTTTATTCTACGCAAGTTCTCTTTAAATGGATGACATTTAAACAAATTGGTAGCTCGATACAATTTCAACAGAAATTTAAATTATGGCGAAGTAAATGATTGCAACAAAATATATCTCCGCAGAGAATGCTCGAAAATACCGACTTATGCTAACACAACAAAGTGCTATAATGCTATAGCTCACTAGGGAAAGTTTTAAAGAATATTGAAAGGTAAAATCTGCCAGCAAAAGAATTTATTTACGGTCTGCAAATAGAACCGAGAGGAAGGCTATTTATTTTCTACACATAAATGACGAAGAGCCACTTGGGGGAAAATTCCAATAGTAAAAGTACACAGGATTATTTTCATGAAATTTTCGGCAAACAGAAAATCCAAATTTATTTCCAATTGCATGAATTGCGTATAACACGAGCGGGTGATAAAATCATTTGAAGGGCTGCAGTAAAAGCGATATTTCTTACTTGAGTGTTTTGAAAAAGAGAATAAAAACGCTGGAACGGACTGGCTGATGTGAGACGTGAATAATATTTAGGGTTGGTCGAAATCGGAAGCAGAATATTATTTACATTGAAACATATTTCCTTTAATAAATCAAACGGAAAATGTTGAATTAAGGCCTCGTTTTAAAGTATCCCAAAATCCAATACAATAAAATGAAATTATATGCTTCAAAATAGGCTAGTTTTCATTCTTTTTTTCACGCATTAGGGCAAGTTCACATAGAATCCATTACTCGTATGTTTCGGTTAAGATTTTCCTGAGTTCAACGGGCTCATAAGCAGATGATTTTAGACTTAACCAAGAAAGGCGGGCTGATTATTCCAATGTCGGATAATAGTTAAACATTTCAAATAAGTCGTGGAGACCCCATGTGCAGCCGCCACTTTATTTTATACACACATATTTTATACTACATACTTACATTCATACATACGTACAGATACACTCTTAGACATAAAAAAAAGAAAGACGCACCAAGAAGGAGTTATCCGAATTGGACGAAAATCGGTAGATGTGATGTACATGCACAGAAAAACAAATGACTACAATTTGAGAAAAATTGGATGATTTATTCAAGAGAAAGTGCTTCACAAAGGGAAAATGTCAATAACGCGTTGGTCCACCTCTGGCCCTTTTGCAAGCAGTTATTCGGCTTGGCATTGATTGATAGCGGTGGCGGATGTCTTCCTGCGGGATATCGGGCCAAATTCTGTCCAATTGGCCCGTTAGATCGCCAAAATCCCGAGCTGGTTGGAGGGCCCTGCCCATAATGCTCCAAACGTGCTCAATGGGAGAGAGATCCGGCGACCTTGCTGGCCAAGGTATCGTTGGGCAAGCACAAAGACAAGCAGTAGAAAATCTTGCCGTGTGCGGGCGGCTATTATCTTGCTGAAATGTAATCCCATGATGGCGTGATAGGAAGGGCAACACAACGGGGCATAGAAATATCGTCGACGTACCGCTGTGCAGTAAGGGTGCCGCGGATGACAACCAAAGGGGTCCTGCTATGAAATGAAATAGCATCCCAAATCATCACTCCTGGTTGTCGGTCCGTGTGGCGGAAGACAGTCGGGTTGGTATCCCACCGCGGTCCGGGGCGTCTCCAGACACGTATTCGTTGGTCATCGGGGCTCAGTTCGAAGCGGGACTCATCACTGAAGACAATTCTACTCCAGTCAGTGACATTCCAGGTCGAATGTGCCCGACACCACTGCACACGGGCTTGTCGGCGTACAGAGGCCAATGGTAGTCGGCGCAAGGGGTGCCGTGAGCTCAGCCCCCTTTCTCTGAGCCGCCTATAAATTGTCCTTGCGGTCATTGAAGCACTAGTTGCACGTACGATCGATGATAATGATGAATCTGGGGCTGTGACTGCCGGTCCGACGATTGCTCGGTCCTCACGTTCTGTCGTTTCTCTAGGCCGACCGCTTCCTTCTTGAAGCTGTGTTCCGCCATGATTCACCCATTCCTGCCAACATCGTCTAATAGTGGCAACGTTCCTATCCAAATGTGGAGCGATTCGCCGATTAGACCAACCGGCTTCTTTTAGCCCAACTACACGTCCACTCTCAAATGCTGACATCTGCGCATATCGTTTGCGCACCTGTATGCGAGGCATAGTTACTGTCTACCTGAGTACACGGAATGAAATTCTCAAAGAATTTATGACCTGGAATCGAAATTTCTCCTCTTTAATATTCTGGCAGTTGCGCAGTTAAGATGCGCAGCAGCGTCACATGTTTATTCATAAGCCGCCAAACTTTAAAATTTTGCATTTTCCCGTCGAAACCTGTATCAATCTGTGTCCAATTTTCCTTACCCCTTCTTAGTGCAACTTTTTTTTTTGTCTAAGAGTGTAAATATATATATATATATGAAACGAAGACAATACAAATATAACTAAAATTAAATATTCAAACAGAACTAGTTAATTATAGGAATAATGTAGACAAAAAGTAAACAGAAATCAAGCACTCAGGGTTCTACCCACCGTAAGGCAAGATTCTGTAGTAGTGCCGGAACTAAACCAGAAATTGTCCGTTTTCAATATGAGGATTTGCTGCAACTGCGCAATCTTTTATTGAAAAGTTAAAAGTTTTCAACGCTAGGGTAGTTTTTCAGTTAATTTGTTGGGCAGTCTAGTCCCGCTTTATAAATTTTTAGATTGTGTTGAATTGTTTACATTATTATACGAAGACAATACTATTTATATTAGAAAAATCAAATGCTACGTTTGATATAACAAAAGTCTTGATCCCAGTCAGCACATAATATAGAATGTAAACCTAACAGAGGTAGTTAGTAAAAAAAGTTAAGTATTATTTGATTAAACATTCTCTATAAGCTAAACAATATCACTCTAGTTCTGCAGGGACATCATCTAAATAGCCCGTTTTCCAGTCATTTTCGCATATATGCATTAAAGCACAAAACAGTGGAATTATTCCACAGAACAGCCATCACTTGACAATTATACAGGGTGATTATAATTAAAGTTTAAGTTTCAAAACGCTATAAAAAAAGAACCACTGATGAGAATGACGTCAAATTTGAACGGCATGTTATTGAAGAAGGCGGAAAGCGTATGGCAGTAGAAAAAATTTAGTTTCAAAAGTTAGCAACAGATGGCGCTGTAAGCGGCAGAAGATGTAAATTAAAATACCTGTCATGCGCACGACACATTTCAGTGTTATAAAACCGCCAGGTACACAGCTATTCCTCATTTCGCGTCTCAGACGTTCGCCATGGGTGTCTCACTGCAGGACCGCGCTCTGCTGATAAAGCTGTATTACAAGAACGATGATTGTGCAAGAGTAGCTCTGCAAACGTTCAGGACACTGAAGGGCATAAAAGAAGGCGTTGGTCCAATGAGTGTCGTGGGTCTGAAGAAAATGATGCAAAAATTTGAAACGACAGGTTCGTTTGATGTGCAATCTGGTAGAGGGAGAAAACGAGTGCATTCGACGGTAGTTGAAGAAGTGTCCACAGCATTACAGGAGGGGTCGGCGGGTGGTGTGCAACCGTGCAGTGCACGAGGAATTGCTCGAACATTGGACAGGCCTACGAGCACGGTGCTGAAAATTGTATGAAACATCCTGCAATGCTATCCGTACAAAATTGGCCATGTGCAGGAGTTGCTTCCGTCTGACCTGCCAGCAAGGGAGACGTTTGCGTTAGAATTTCTTGGTCGGATGGAAGTGGATAATGACTGGCCGTGGAAAATTTTGTGGACAGATGAAGCCCATTTCCATCTGACAAGGTACGTCAATACCCAGAATTCTCGAATATGGGCAACAGAAAATCCACTGGCAACGCACCCCGTACCACTTCATCCTGAAAAGGTCACGGTGTGGTGCGGCTTTACGGCATCATTCATTCTACAGCCATATTTTTTCGAGCAGACGGATGCTTCCGGTCCTGTTACCACTACCGACACTGGTCAGCGCTATGCGTCTCTTTTGCGCAACCACGTCATTCCAGCTTTGCAACAGCGTGGATGTGTGGATGAAATCATTTTGGCGCTCCTCCGCACATTACACATCCCGTGAAGCAGCTGCTGTGGCTCCATTTCGGAAATACTCGAATTATCAGCCGTCATTTCCCTACAGCCTGGCCGTCCCGATCACCTTATCTTACTCCGTGTGATTTTGGCTGTGGGGTTATCTCAAAGATGTTGTATTCCGTGCTCCAATTGCAAATTTAGCGGAATTAAAGGCACGCATTTCGCAACACATTCTGAACATCACCCCGGAGACACTGCGATCCGTTGTCAACTTGTTGCACACAACGGTGGACACCATATTGAACATGTTTTGCGCCAGTCTCGCGACATTTCCGAACTTCTTTGATGAATGGTTCTTATGCGGTATGTCGCAGCAAAACTCTGGAAACCGATTTGTCCCTTTCGATGTGATATGTACAGTCATGCAAATAAAATTACTCAACAAATCTAATTTGTCAATGCGTTTTAATGTGTAACTTACACCTTAGCCGTTGTTTTACGAATCATTTCTCATTTCTCGTCGTGATTCTGCCGTTTACAGGGCCATCTGTTACTGAAATATGAAACTAATTTTTTTTCTTCTGCCATACGCTCTCCGCCTTCTTCAATAACATGCCGTTCAAATTTGACGTCATTCTCATCAGTGGTTCTTTTTTTATAGCGTTTTGAAACTTAAACTTTAATTATAATCACCCTGTATATATATATATATATATATATATATATATATATATATATCTATATATATCTCTATAGTATGTACTCTCTCTCTCTGTACCAGAATGCTTCTTTCATAAAAACATATACATATCTAAATTTACCGGTAACACAATATCATTTTTGTGAACCTTCCTTGAGTATAAAAATCTCTGCGTATTGCACGTAAAATGTGAAGTTTTTCTCTCGCATTTTTGTCATATCCTTACAACTTTCTTTTTCTTACTCAAACGAATACGAAGATGTGCTTGAATATTGAGTGAGTTTGCGCAAGACGGATTGATTTCAAATGAAAAAGCTGAAAGAAAAGTACGTGGAAAGATGAAAATGGGGAGAACGCATACACGACATTCCTTTTTTTTGAATATCTGGATAGGAAATTTTTGACTGTCTCTCCTTTTTGTATTCGCAAGTTTTTCTAAATGCCGGATGCTTAATGGAATCAACACAGCTTCGTATTCGACTGAGTGTATTTTCTTGTGGCGCCATTCTGCACGGGCACCTAGTCGAAGTAAATACTATTTTGTATTCATGATGGAATCAATTGAGTGAACAAAGGATGCATTCAAATAGGGGAATAAAATGCACCAAAAGGAGGGTCTAGCACAATGTTAAGCATTCTGAAATTTCTGTCGCAATGAAAACGTTCCAAATATATACTGAGTACTTTCACGAAGAAGAAAAATTGATCTTTCGTAATTGTGTATTTCCCTGTGTGAAAACAAATCCCATTCTAGCTTAATAAAAAATTAATAATTTTGCAGCGATAGTTTCGTAAACATGAACTGTGTCAAAATTGTGAAAACGACGCTGTCTTTTATTAAACTTTGCAGGCAAAATACAATAAGCATTTGCTCCTCCGTGGTTAAGAGAGAAAATCCTCATAGAGCTCAAAGTTGGGATTCGAGATTTGCGATGTCAGCTCAGATAAATGGTCTTTATGAAAAAAGAAATAAAACTCGCCAGAACTAAGAGTCAAATCAGCTTTGGGAAGGGTGGCCTGCCGGAGATTTTAGCGTTTTGGTAAAAGGAGGGTGGTTGATTGAGGCTCGTGAGACTATTTGACGACCAGCAGTCACCTGTGTCCTCATGCGAGCCGATATATTGTCCTCGAAATGGCCATCCTTGTAAGTTATTTTGTATCTCAGTCTTATTTATATAATATAGTATTGTTCGTGTGCTGACTGATGTATGTTCTGTTGAGTGTTGTATGTTGTTCCGGTTTATATATGAACTGCTGTTACTGTGCTGTTTCGTCTACAAATAAATTTAGTATATGTTGCTGTTGTTGTTGTTGTTGCTTATGCCACTTGACCGACATCAACATCAGATCAAGTTCCGAAGGCTATGGGCGATGAAGGTGCGGCTCCTGTTTTGAATTAGCACCACAAGGGTCAGAGTCCGACTTGGCTAAATGACCGGTCCCGTCATTTTTAACCGAGTCAAGTGACGAGACCGGAAACACTTGACCTCGCACCTCCAGAGGTAGATTATATAATTTAGTATTTCAAATCTCTGTGAGTGTTATTTGGTAATCAAGTTATTTGTGATGCTTGAAACCACAGGATGCAGATAAGAAAGGAAATAATTTAGTAGTCCTGATAAATATTCTTTATTCCCATTGAGGGATGGCTGAATACAGGTAGGGGAGAGAGGACGAAGGGCTTCATTCATTTTTGTACTGGGCTTTGAAGGTATTCTTCCCTACGTCCTCAACGACAATGAAATTTAATTATTCATTTCATTTAAAACATAGTAGACCAACAAGTTCCGAAATCACATGCAGGAGAGATGGAGTTGCCGTGTTTCTTTTGTTTTTTAAAGTGAATCCAAGCTGGTAACGTATCAAAATTGGATGCTCGCATGCATCGGGTTCAAAGTTTTACCTTCTTCAATAACCTGCATTTCGTAATGATTCATTTTCCGTTAGATTGTGATTAAAATTATTTCACAAATAAATAAAAAATGTTTTGCGGCAACACACGAGCGTACTCCATGGTCACCCGCAAACGGCAACAGGACATTAACGGCAACCGCCGGCGAAACTGACCAGTAGGAAGCAAGCCCGCGATCAGCGCACAATCCAACAGACTCTTTCATACTGACTTTCTTGCTAGCTGTCACCTGTGTTGGTGATCTAACTGCATATACGTCTCGGTTCGATAAGGATTTTAGCTCGCTGTTATTAAAAAATGTTTGTTATGTTAATAGGTGTCGAGCGTGTCTCACTTCAACCTTTTGTAGGTTTATTCCTCGAAGTATAAATCGGTGTAGCCGTCGAAGTATTGACTCAGGTCAAATCACCGAAGTTTCAAAAATTTCAAATTTTGCTTCAAAAAACATTTTGAAATCCCATAACTGAAAGCATGCTTCGTTCCGATAATTTAAACATAACAAGTTCGAAACACGTCGATGTGTTCACCTATATATTTCCAGTTTTCTACGTGGGATAGGTGTCATGTGCCTCTAGATTTTACACATAAAAAATACGTTCATGAAAGTTTTGAACAGTTTCAGGAGTGAAAAATTCGGGGGTTTATTTCCGAGCCACTTTGCTTCAGAGAAATTATTATCTAAAATTTCACTCTAAATTAAAATTTCCTGAAAAAGGTTTGATGAAAAGAGTGCTACGAAACTCAAGATGTCCCAGAAGATTTTGATATCTATCTCTAGTGATGGCTCACATTAAAAATCCAAACTTGTCTAAGTGGTGTCCATTTGGGTCAGTGTTATTCGGTTCTAAAAGCTCCATAGTATATTTTAAGCGAAGGAAATGAAAATGACCTTTTACTTGATATTTTTGTCCTCAACAACTGATTTCAAAAAAGTATCGATCGGTATTGGAACCTGCTTTCTTTTCTAACAGATATGCAGAAAACGAATACTGAAAATGCAAATAGCAAAAACTCTTCCCTTGTTTTCCTGTTGGTGTTTCTCTACTCTAAAAATAATAAGAAATCTATCTCGGGCAGGAAGAGATCTCGTAAATTTCAAGGGATATGTTGTGCATTGTGAACTTTTCAAATGTTATGGAGAGAAAGATATTTCTAGAAAATTAGGTTACTTGAGATGATGCATTCGCTGCTCGATCGCATTTATCTGGGCGTTTCCGCGAATGTTTCATTCAAATAATATTATTTGTTGTAATAGTGTGCTAGTACAGACTGACGATTCTCTTTTTCGGTTGAAATATTTCTCTTTCACTACACAGTCGTATACCCTTTCAATACTGTTTCAAACAACGTGCGGAAAACCTAAGGAATGCAGAAAGTCGTTCGCACTTTATGGAAACGATTTTGTAATTTATTTTTGTCGATTGCATTTTAAGATAAAAATTTGGCAACTTCAGAATTATCGTATGCTACTGTTTTGTTTTGATTGGAATGTAAAATAAAAGATTTATTTACAAAAATGGCTCCTAAAATTAACAGATGGCTCGAAGGCTACGTAACTGCGCTTTCCGGGGAGAAATATTCGTCTCAACAAATTATGCAGAGGTGTAAAAATCGCGGTTATGGCATTTCGAAAAAAAGGTATTTATAATATATTAAATTTAAATGGAAAAAAAAGTCTAACAGAAGGTAAAAATGAAAACATTACCGCGAAACCTCATCCTAAGATTGTTCGAACGCAGGTAAATATCAAGGAAGTAAAGTCTCTGATCCTAAAATAAAATCCGCCGACTCAAAGATCATTTGCATCGAAACTAGGAATGTCTTTCGGCACTGTAAGTAAAATCATTCATAAAGATTTGAAGTTAAAAAAGATGTTTAAATCTAAAGTTCATCTGCTTTTTGCCAAAGCATATTGCTGAAAGAAAAACAAATCGTAGGAAATTATATGAAAAACACCTAGCTGCTAAAAAATGAAAATTTGTGGTAACACGCAATAAGGCATGGGTGTATTTAAGTGACTGTAATAAAAAAAGATCAATTTTCTATTGCTCAACTGAAGGGGATGACAGTGCGAAATGGCTTCGTAAGTGTACAGAAAAGTTCCCAAAGGAATTCAGGACAGTTGCAGGATTTTGTTACAACGGCAAATTAAAAATCAAAAAAGTCTCAAGTAAAGCAAAAATTAATTCACTCTATTATCAAATTGCCGCTTATTTAGCAAAGAATATTTAGCAAATATTTAGCAAATATTTAGCTTATATTGCCGCTTATTAAGGAAAGAAAGAATCAGAAACAGTAATAAAGTGTATCCCATTTAATGAAATACCTGAAAATCATCTGACGCTTCTCCAAGGGACTTTTGTGGTTTCAGTTTATTAAAGCGAGCCTTACGAAAACGGCCTCAGAATAAACGTGTTAATCATAAAAACATGTCACTGAGCATGCTCAGACACAGTAAGTTTCTAAAGCCAGATTTAAACATGTCATTGAGCATGCGCAGAAATCAATATTTAATTGCAAATTATCGCTAAAAAATAGAAACTGAGATACAAAAACCAAATTTGACAATTCTACAGATTACAATCTTTCGTTTAAGACCAAAACGAAGCAAATGTATGCAGTAGTTTTCTCTCACGGACTGCCCAAAAAGTCGGCTTAACAACTTAAATATATAGATGGCTTTTTCTGAAAACTGTTATTTTCAAATTTGTGCGGACTATTTCTTCAAAACTAATCGTTACAAATTGCTAAAATTTTGTATACATCTATATCTTGTATCTTTATAAAATTTCTACCTAAACTTAGATAATTACATATTACAAATTTTTTTACAGAATTTTTTTTATTTATATTTTTTGTACATTACAATACATTTGCCTGAAAAAATATTTTTATGTGAAATATGGTAATTATTTTAGGTGTAGATTAAAGTAAAGTAATATATATCTCTTATAGTTTTAAAAAGAATTTGCGCGCAATGCATTGACCTAAGATTCATTTTTCATAAAACATTATTTTTTTTTACATAAAATAATTTCTAATAATCTCTCAACAATTCCGCTTTTGCTTCCTAATAGATAAATCTTTGTACAATTCACCCTAAAAAATTGGTTTAAATTAATTACAAATTCATTGTCTGACAACACATTAAGTTTGGTAGTAAAAACAGTGCATTTTTGCGAGTGCAAAGGTGTACTCCTCCCGTTGGACGGTGGTCCAACATCATCTGGAAAGGGTAATGGGACGACCCTGTTGATGGCACGGCGGTAAACTCCGTTTCTCGTTCTCAGGTCCACTACTCTAACTAGTCCATCTTGACCAGTAAACGTTTGCTCGATGAGTGCTAGATTCCATCCCATTGGAATTTTGCTTGGGTCTTTCATTAAAACTAACTGTCCTACCTTTAGGTTGGGTTCTTGTGTAGCCCATTTGGCTCGAGATTGCAGGTGGCTAAGATATTCGTTTGCCCATCGGTTCCAAAATGTAGATCTTAGGTCCTGTAGAGTCCATCTGGAAGATAAAAACAAATTATCTGAAGTATGATTAGTTTCTGGTAACTGTAACAGGGAGGCACCTATCAGGAAATGTCCTGGAGTCAAGGCTTGAAGATCTGTTGGATCTGCAGAAAGAGGAGTTAATAGGACTGGATTTCGCTGGTCCAATACTTACTAAACCTAATTTGAGACAATCTAAAGTGACTTTGAAATCATATATCGCCATATTTATTTGTTTCAGTACGAAAGCTGTTCATTTTGAAATCGTATCCGATTTAAGCCTTTCTTGCAACTAACTGAAAAATAAATCCGCGCCATAGAAACAGACCCTCGGCAGGGCTCTTGGGATGGGCTCAATCTTTAGCCATTTTCTTATTCACACGAGCCAGGCATTAGATATCTGCGAATCGGAAACGATGCAACAGGAATAAGATCGCGGAAAAAAACCGAATGATCCAATACCCGGAATTCCTAAATATATTTAAAATGTCCATGCGTCCACTCTGCATAAGTCCAAAAGATAATCCGTCCTTCCCGAAGGTATACGGATGATTTTGAGAGACGACAAATTTCGCAATGGCAATCAGATTGACTAGGACTGTACAATACAAAATAAATACATGCGTTCCATACAATGCAAAATGAATACATGCAATGATAAACAATTATATAAACCGAAACAAACAAACAACAGAATTATCAATGACCCAAAAAGGGGTAATGAAAGTCCATAAGGTCTTTCATCACACCCAAAATGAATTTTCTACAATAGTAGTCATTATAGAATTTATGTGGTGACCATTCCGTAATTTCCCTCTGAAAACTCTATCGCAAATCTCTCCATGTTACACAATTAAATAAACAATACTCTATTGTCTGGACATCTTCGCACGCACAGATGTCACTCTTCCCAAAAAATCTTTGATGTGAGTCCACGCTTCCATGTTGAGTGATAGCTTGATTTATATAGAAATTCGATATTAATCATTCTAAGGAAACCTGAGGGTAGATTTTATGAACCGGCCTCCCCAATTCACTAATCGGCCCACCTTTCTTGCCAGACTTTCATTCCATATGCCTTAATCTTTGCCTTTAATTGTTGCCTGGTCATTTTGTAGTTACCTTCAATTATGCCACTCTGCATAGATAAAAGTGTAACAAATATAATTTTCGTCCCCGATGAGGCGAAAACCTGCCCCCCACCTCCATTTATTCACAGTAGACTCATCGTTATGCGTGGAAAAGTGGGATTCACCACCCACGGAGAAAGAGAGGGGGGGCAGGAAAATCAGGGTGACAGTGATGTTTGTTCAAATTGTGTGTGTTGCTGTGCAGTGAATTATGCGATATATGTGACAAACATTACGTGAAAATTGGATAGACGATACCTTTCGGAACATATACTCACTTTTGCCTCAATGCAAGCACCTTATATGAAACGACAGACATTCGTGGATGCACGGATCAGTGCTCATGGCAGGCGATCGGGGTTTAGAGGAATTTCGACGAGGCACGATAGTTGAGGCTTTCTGGGATACAGGCAGAGTTTAGTTTTCATCTTGGGGGACCCTCGAATCGAAGAATTCCGGTAAAATGTCGAACCTCCTGCAATCGGGAACGTGATGTCTATGTATGAAATTGTTATGCTAGATGGCGCTGCCACTCTATAGTTTTGTAACCCCACTCGGACATTCACTCGGACATGTACTCAAATGCATGCGTGTAAATAGTATTATGTACAATAAAGCAGATTATGTGCGAACCCGAGATCAGAAGTTATTGTGTACTTAAGGTAAAGTATTAAAAAGAATAAAGAACCAAGTAAACACTGAACCACCAGCATCCCCCATAGTCTATCGAGTGAAAGGAGGATTCCAATAACATCGCCATTCAATCTACTAACGTGAGACATGTACAACGTTCACTGTAAAACATCGACTTTAGTAACCGAGGTATTGCATATGTATCCCAGTTTTTCTAGCACCTCAATATACGTGATTGTCTGTTGTATATGTTCTTTTGTGCCAAGATGTCCAGCTAGACGGCTGTCGTCTTTTAGTACCATTACGACATTTACCATAAAAAGTTTTTTTTACTTTCATACTTTTATTGAACTCGTCAGACCCGACAAGAATTTTTGGACGGACTAGTCATCTTCAGAGATAATGCTAAAATTTTAGGAATTCAATATATTTCATTTTCTAAATGAAAATTTCATGTCCATTCAATAAAAATTAAATTTTAAGAAGTTGTCAGTATTAGTTTAGCGTCCGCCAGAATTTTCCAAAACGTAAAATTTATAAAAACTGTAAGTGTTAAAATAGGATGATTTTAAGCTCAAACCAAATGAGAGTAATTTATCTTAAGCTCGATGTATGTGAAATTGAAATAAGTAAAATTCTATGTGACTGATAAAATGCTTTTTTAGTTTATTAAAGGTTCTTACATCATTTTAAAAGGTATTGGAGAAAAAATTTTTACCAAACTTAACATCAAACAAAAAAAGAGAACATTTTCTGATCTCTCGGCAGAAAAAAATAATTTTAATGACAATTTTTCATATAGAAACTACTTTATTAATAACAACAAAGCATAAAAAGATTTCTTTAAAAACATTTCATTTATCAAATAAATAACCATTAGCAAAAACTTGCAGCAGTCCTTTTTTTACGATGGCAGAACTTTATCGCGCAAAAAGGATCCATTTTTCATGTCCTACATCTGTACTCTCCTTGTCCGGTCCTTGTTTCTATGGATGTCGTCAAAATAGTTTAATTTTTTTTCTACTTAATAAAACATGTTACAGTCCACTTTTTTTAAAACTTGAAATATCAAATTTTCCTTTCATTTCTATTAATTTCTCTTGTATAAATTATTATTTTTATTCGCAATTTTGGGGAGAAAATAAACCGAACGCAGTTTAATTTTTGTCTCTGTATTCCGCGATAAATTTAGTTAATAGGGTGACCGTAAAAGCACTTCTTGCAAATTGGAGGCTACTTTACACGACTGGAGACAATTGTGTTAATTTGCTCCGAAAAAGAAGCGGAACCTTACAACCTATAAAATAAAGTATTTTCAGCGAGATTGTGCAAACTTTAATAGCTAGTCATTTAAAATGACCTCAATTCTAATATTACAGTCAGTCAGCACTTAGTCTACAGATATCATGAATGGAGATCATATGTGGGCAGATTCTAGCTTGAGGTTTATTGACAGAAAATGCTTTCTAATATGCGTATGTGTAATATCCCCCCTTTTTTTAACTATACTTTTTGTCCTAAAATTAATAAACCACCCGATAAATAAAATTTCACAATATATATATGGTATTAGAGAATGGTGTAAAAATAAGTTTATTTAGAAGACGACAAAGCCATTTTGTAGACTATTTTGCGGAGAAAGAAGACATCGTATATTGCTGTGATGAGATTGTCCTATTTCGGGCATTGGGACGTGACCATAATCCAGCACAGTGACGCCTGTTTATTGACTCGTCCAAACGTAGTCTCAAAGCAGTGCTCCTCCATATAGGCAATGTTTGCCTGCCTGTTCTTGTACCATATTCTCCAAATACAAAGGAAACTTACGAAGTTATGAGTGCTATACTGAAGTTAACTGAGTACACTACATTCAAATGGCACATTTGTGGAGATTTGAAAGTCATTGGGATATTAACAGGCATGCAACAGGGATACACTAAATTCTGCTGCTTTCTCTGCGAATGGGACAGCCGTGACAGAAAAAAAACAGAACATCCGTAAACAGTGGCCTCCAAGAAAAAACTTCATTCCTGGCACCAAAAACATACGACATGAACCACTTGTGAATCCGCAATGTGTCTTTCTTCCAACACTGCACATTAAACTCGGTCTGATGAAAATATTTGTAAAAGCTCTGGACAGAGAAGGAGTGGCTTTCTTGCATCTCAGGAACAAATTCAAAAATTTAAGTGAGGCAAAGGTAAAAGAAGGGATTTTATTGGCCCACAAATTAAAGCAGTCTTCCATGCTGAACAGTTTGAAAATAAACTGTCCCAAGCAGAAAAAGAAGCTTGGCTGGCATTCAAATAAGTGTGCTCACGTTTCCTTAGAAATGAGAAACCTGAAAGCTATTAACATCTTGTTGGTAACATGGTGAAATGCTTTCGTGTTATAGGTTGCAATATGTCTTTAAAACTACTCTTTTTAGACTCACATCTGGACTTCTTCCCTCAAAACCTTGGCGCAATTAGTGATGCGGAAAAGTTTCATTAGGACATCTCTATGTTTGAAAAGCGTTTTAGTGGACGATGGAATGGAAATATGCTAGCTGAATATTTCTGGTCTGTTATCAAGAACACACCAACATATGTCTACAAGATGAAACGGCAAAAAAAATCATTTCAGTGTTTGTGTTTTCTATAATCAAGCCTCTGTTACATTTCCCTGTAACCAATTTGCATAAATATGACAAGTGGGTCTCCTACAAAAACGGTACGTGATGGATCATTTTGGTTTTGATAAATGAATCAAGCACCTTTTGTTTATACAGAATCCCATAGTTTCATCTAAAGGACAGAAAAATGGTATATTCCAACCCGGTAGATTCCAACCTTGAAGCCTAGAACCCAGTAATTCTGAGTCTGTTTGAGAGAGTTTTAAGTCCCGTACTAGATCGTTAATCTCTGCCTGTGTGATTTCTTGGTGTGAATATGTCATACATGTAGATGGTTGAAAGTCAGGATCTTGATGGTTTGGGTTATCGGAGGTGGCTTCCTCTGAATCAACAGTATATTTATCTGGAGCTGTAGGTATAGGAAGATCTTCAGAATGAGGAAATGGTCGCATAGTGGAGTGTAAGTTTGGATACTGAATACAATGTTTGGATTTTGTAGAGAACCCCTTGACAGCTATCAAACAAAAGTAACAATCCGTTACATGATTGGTCGATTCACGCTAAAACATAGGTACTGCAAATTTCAATCTACAACGTTTTCCTTGTAACCAGTTTCTCAGATTCCTGTAACATGAATTGCAGCATATATGTGGAGCCCAGGACTTATCCTGGTTCCCCAACTGTACATCCAAAGTACAGTTCATAAGCCTCTCTAACTAATGGTGATAAGCTACATTGTTGAGTCTTCAATGTAAGTTCGCCACACACATATCAAAATAAGTCTGGCTAATTTTTACACTGACGAGACATTATAATGCACTGAACGTAATATAAAATCGTGTCCTTACAACACTTGTACACTTTACTCTTAACGTCACTAGAATTTTCCAACCAGCAACACTTCAATCAGCAAAATAAGACAGTGGGAGGAAACAGCTGAACAAAAACTGTCTGATCCCTCAGAACTGCTCGCAGTCAGTCAGCGTGTCCTTTATATAGGTTTGGCGAATCTGAGAAAATGCCCTCGCCATAAAAATCGTCAAGCTTCTAGTGAATTCTAGGATATCTCACTTCCTAATGCAGCTAGACCCTCGAAACTTCGGGATGGTAGATAAGATTTATGTCGCCAAAGTCGCCAATATTGCCAAAATGGTCGCCAAGTTGGTGACGGTCCCACTGTCAATGAGAACGTCTTTCCTTTGCCAGTAAGTTGTTTTTCCGGCAGAGCGCGCTTGCCGCTACAGTATAGATTTCTAATGCTAAAATGGGGATTTTAGAGAAAATGGTGCGTGGTAAATTTTAAAAAAATTACAGATTCGTTATTTTTAGCCAAAAATATACAAGAAACACACATTTTCATATGAAGGACATTTTTCATGTACAGTGAATCGGATAACCAAATTGAAAGTGTTAGGTCTAACTACATTACTTGTAAAACTGCGAAAATCCAATTGATTTTCACAAAATATAGTGCAACATTCGCAACTAAGAGAAAAGGGAAATCTTTTTGGCTCAGTTGCAGCATGGCGTGAAAAATCGAAGGATGAATTTTGAAACATAGCAAAATAAACCAAAACAAGAAAAGAATTTTTAAAAATCAAATACATTGCTTCACCTCTTCCTGCGTTTCTTGGACGGAGAAACCAGCACTTTTCAGAACCGGTATTCGTAGGATCGTAAACACGAATATTATGAGGCCACACTAGAGTACATAAAGGCACTTGAATTCCTTCTACATATGAGATCTTTACGTTATAATGGGACGATTCATATAGACGCAACTCCTATAAGATAAGAAAGTGTGGAAGGAACCAATTGCAGCATTCTGTTTTCACATAGAATCTGGAGCATAAAATTTTTTAACCAGTCATATAATGTACCAGAGGTGGGGAACGCGCGGCCTCCGTGATCTTCTTGTGCAGCCTTCATAAAAGCTTGTATTAATTAATATTTAATTTTATAGGTTACTACAATTTGCAAATCAATGGAATTAAATAAAGAACGGCATGAATGTATGTACGCAGGCTTCGCGTTACGAAGCTTGATCCAAATATTCAATTACTTTCAAGCAAGAAACAAATGCAAATATCCCACTAGCTTAAATTTTCGATCGGATTTTAAAATTATTTTAGGAATTGTTGCTATGTTAGTTATTTATAATTTAATACTATTATTTTTCTATTGTATTTCTTTATAATGTTAAAATTATTTAAAAATACTTCTACTTTATTATTTTTATTTGAAGGGGTATTTTAATATGTAGTTGATTATTAAAATTTAAAAATCTGGATATATATACGTGTTTACATAAATAAAAATACCAACAGTGAAATATAAAAAATTACAGTGGTACCTATGAATCTTATAATTTTATTAAAAAAAAAATAATTAATGATTAATGTTATAAAAAGTTTTTACCCTTATGTGAATGCAAAAATATTTTATATTGTAACTTTTTAAGTCAAATAATAAATAAATTAGGACTTAATTTTTTGTTGTTATTTTTCTATATAATGCACCAAATTGTTAAAACTATACCTAACTATATTAATTTCATAAAAGTCGCATTTATAGGTACATCAACTTATGCGGCCTCCTTTATTACTACCTAATTTACATGTGGCCTGTAATGGTAAAAAGGTTCCCCACCTCTGTAATATACCAAACACCGCCGACGAAATTTTAAACGCTGACGGATTCTATGTAAACAGAATTGAATCGTTGACATGGCGGCTCCAATTTCCTTTAGAATCTAAAAAAAAATCCAAGATATTTATAGGATATATCCAAGGGAATCGGTTGGTCATTAAGAAGAAGGTTATTGACTGGGAGGATAGAGTAAATAAGAATAGCCTTCTCTGGAGAGCATAACACGGATCACCACTTTTCTGTCTGCTGCTGCCATCTAGTAGCAGATGCGAGACTTAATGCTGAGGATTTCACTGGTGTACGCACGAGCCGTTAAATCTCTAACCGGCTGGCAAATCTGATTGGCTACTGAATATACGTTTTTCTGTGCTGCCATCTATTGGTCACTATTACATTTAATTAAGCTAAGATATTCAATTGTGGTAAGACGACAGACTACACCACGCAAGGTTTGTTACCGCCTACAATTCGTACTGGTAAAAATTTTACATAATACGGCCTCAACATCACATTTAGCTTTCATTTGTCATCTTTCGTTCAGTTTTCGATGGAGAGCAAAAGCAGTGATGAGTTTTTGTCAAACACTTGTGAATTTTGTGGAAAAAGGTTTACAAAGAAGAAAAATCTTTATCAACATATTAGAAATATTCACAAGATTGATCCAGATATTGCAGGCCAATTGAATTGTCTATCATCGGGATGCAAGTTAACATTTGTCTACTATAAAGATTTAAGGTTACATTTAACCTCTTTCCATCACTTAAATATTGATTGTGAAGAATTGACTTTTAAATAGTGCTTTAATACAGAATTTGGGACACGAAACAATTTCACAGAATTTTTTATTTACAGATAATATGCTTAAGAATAAAAGATAATGAAAGGAATAGACTGTTTGCCATCAATTAATTTCTTTCTAAGTATATTTATGCGTAGTTTTTGTTTTAAATGACTTTTTTTTTCTTTTCTTTTCTTTCTTTCAATTCTTATTTGATAGGCTGCCATCTCAAAATATGGGGATAAAATCAACATTGCCATGTCATTAAAATCTTAGTAAGATCATTCTGCAAAAATAGTTATTTTTTTATTTCTTTGTGTTTCTTATTAGATGTAACATATATATATATATAAAGTTTTTTTTAAAGGACAGCACAATATTATGTAAGATATTTTATAATAATCTTAAAATTTGTATCTGACATAATACTATAGTACAAAATAATATTGAAAAAGAAATGCAAGTTTATTATGTATTTGAAATATATTGATTTAATTCTAAATATGATTTAGATAATATTTAATATTTTAAAACTCAATTTTACTTTCATATTGTTTTATCATAAATGTAATACAAATAACATTTCATAATGATATTATAGTTTTGCGAGATGATCGTTTTATTATAAATTTTAATGTATCCTTTTGCTTTTTATACGGTTTTTGGCCTAGGGACAATTAAAAACCGATTTTTTCCTATCCGATATTAATTTTACAAAAAACAAGCAATTATGACGTACGGTTTTTTATAAATTTAAAAATTTCTATTTTACAAAAAGAAGTGTTGTAAATTTATGTCTATTATACATAATTTAGAAAAGTCAGAAAAGCATATTTCTTTATATAAAATTGTTATAGTAATATTAAATAAGCTATTTCAGTTTATTAAATATTCAGAAGTATCATAGAATTCAGAAGTTTACTTGAATGTCTGGTGCTCTGATACATTTAAAGACATGTAAGCAAAAGTTATATGTCTTAGATAAATAATTAGACACAATAATGACCGACAGATGGCAGCACTGAAAAACGTATTTTCAGTAACCAATCAGATTTGCCAGCCGGTTAGAGATTTAACGGCTCGTGGTGTACGCAGGTATCGACGCATGCTATAAGGTGCCAACTTTTACGACAAAATTTAAAATTATCAATGTCAAAGCTCATTTGTGGTGGTATATAAATAAGCAGCAAGATTTATTTCCACTAAGAGGATACAGTCTATTTATCGAGACGATATTTTTGAGGAATTCGATAGAGCGCATATTGTACCAGCATACAAAGCTATTAACGAATTCCCTGTCCATAAAAAAAGTAACTAAAAATATGGGAGAAGCAGGATTAACATAAAAATATATCCCTTCTATTTTATTTTTAAATGACATGAAACATTGCATTAGATTTTCAAGAAATTACTAAAGTTTTATGCAATCACTTATCCGGGTTTATAAAACCATAAAGTGTATAAAATAGTAATTATTAAAAGTCTGCATGATCTACACGTTTCATATGATTTAGATCGGAGCCGTTCTTCGGATAGATATCTTTGAGCCCTGTCATGCAGAGAATGGCTCATTCTGTCCAAAACAACAACCAGACAACTAACACTGCGCAAAATATTTCAGTTGGCGGTAAGATCACAGACCGGTCTCTCAGCAGTAAAACATAATTTCATGTATAAAGACTATTCTGTTCCTCATTTCAGTCTGGGTGTATGAAGGTTGAAAAAAAATATCGAACAAAGAAAACAATGAAAATATTTAGCATTATCATTTTAGAGACTGCCTTAAAATGTTTGTAGCTGTTGAAGAGACTATTTGAGTGGTGTAGGATCAAAACTAACAACCTCCATCAGACCTTTTTGATTTCAAGAAAGGACAAAAAACTATTTTATGTATTTTTGAAGGTATAAATTTGAAATTTCCTTTAGAAAAATTCCCCCACTATGTTTTACTAGTAGGTCATTTACCAAAAATTTTCGTTTGTGATTGATTGAAATACTATAAGAAAGTATCCTTAACTCTATTTTTTTGCATAATTACAAGATAAAAAGAACTTTTTATAAACCATGTTTTAAAATTTTCTGTTGAATCATATAAACTTGACATTAAGAAATACTTATTTAAAAATTTTTTGATGAATTATCCCATCAGCTTGAAAGAAAATGAAGTTAATTTGAAGTTAATTTGCGTTTAACTTTTCATTCCTGTCCCGTTCGATAGATGGCTGTACCAGTCTACAAAACAAAATTAACTAAAAATGGATTCAAATCTGCTTAAAGATGGCTAAAAGTATTAGAAGAATGCATTGTCATCGTATTCTGATCTATTCCAAAAGTTTCAAATGTCTAGCTGGTCGGGAAGTTAGTTAAAAATCGATTGCAAGATTTGTACTGGACAAACACACAAACACACAAACAAACAGGAAAGGGAGTTAATAGCAAGTAATATAAAAAAAATTAAAGTCAATTCCTACTTAGGTCAACAAAGAGAAATTTTATTTTAGTTACTTTTTGGCGGGGAATTGCACTGATATTGGCTCGATTCTGTGAACACCATTATTGCCGAGAAATTTTTTTCTCCCATATAAAACTAAAATTAATTAATTTAATTTAATTAGTGAATTAATATTTGAAAAAACTGTATTAACATCGAGTGTCATCCACTACAAGTTAAAAAAAATGTATTTGAACTTGAGTGGATGAATAAAAAGTATTTTATTAACGATTGAAAATTTGAACAAGATATATAAATATTGGGAGAGTGTGAACTAATAGTAGGAATTGGAAAACATGGAAAAAAATGGAGATTGCTCGTTTTGATCCTACACGACTCACTGACGCTCTGGAGGATAAACTATCACGATCATTTGTAATTTCCAGTTTACGCCATAAACAAACTTAACGCCGTAAAGGAAATAAAAAAAGTAATTTTTTAATTTAATTTACCATGGTTAAAAATTAAATACATGTTTTTCCCCCTAAGCTAAGGGGGGAAATGAGGGCGAACTGAAAACAATCCGGGGGCCACTTGAGAAAAATATAAATGACGGCGGGCCAACTGTAATTTCGCGGCGAATTTTGATACCTGCTGTGCTGAATTGTGAAATTGCCTTCATGAAATATCTATATACACTGCTGGCCACCGAAATTGCAACACCAAGAAAGACAAGAGATATCACAACAAAATTTATATTGTAGATAACATGTTGACCAAGTATCAAATGATTAAATTTATAGACTTCTGTGAAGTATGGTTCCTGCCAAAATCAGTAGCCAGAGTAGCTACCATTGTTGGAGATCACCGCTGCCACACGCCTCGGCATTGATTCAAAGAGACTTTGGATGAGTTCTTGAGGAGTTGCTCGGGGTAGCGAATTGCTCACGACGTCTCTCTGGGTCTACGCTGCTATCGCCATCTACTGGAGAGAATAATTAACAATTGCTTAACATGTAAGATATGAGTATGAATAATCGGGAAAAAATTACAAACTTTTCCAATACTATTTTTTATTTAATTGTGTAAATGCTAAGTTTTCAACATATACTGATGCAGAAAAAAGTTACTTCTTTCAATAAATTTAGAAAATACAAAAATTGAAATTAACTTTATACAACTGGTTCTAGTTAATTATTTTTAATTTGCATTTTTTAATGATAATATATAGAACTTTAATTGGATTCTGGCCAAATATTCCAGAAAATATATATTTTTAAGTTATCAAATTATATACTAACTGAGGTAAATAAATTTATAATTTTATTTCATAACAACTATATAAATTATATGATTATAACTTATGATTTTTTAGGCACACTGCCTTAGGTACAAGTAACTCTACAAATTTGTTGAATATAAAAGTTTTTTCTTTTTTTGTCATGTACCAGACATCTTGAAATTAAATTTTTTTTTTATAAGCTATATAAGAAAAAAAAGTTAGTATTTACACTGTAGTTGGATCTGTTTGAGCTATGTAAGTAAAACTAGTAAACAATATGAATTGAAAATTTTTTAAACAATACATATAATTGCTTAACAGTGATACGGCGAAGCTATTAAGTAGCTTTCATTGTTGGAATGGTCTTTATCAGAAAATCACAACGAATGATTGATATTTGTTGTAACAGTTGTAGCTGAGGTTGCAAATGCAATAAAATTTTAAAATGTATCAGGATGAACTCAAAAGTATGTGGTAAATATAAAATAAAATCTTGGAGGAATTTCTGTACTTAAAGATGGGTACCAAGTCCTGTTTTTTTTTTCTAGATCCATCTTAGAAAGACACTTTTTTATGTACCTATGCAGCAACAAGAAATCAGATGAAATGACAATGCTTAGAAAGGTTATTTAATACGATTTTTACTTTTATATCAAGAGAAAAGAGTCAGCACATCAGATAATGTTAAAAATTAAATACTTCATTTAAAAATTTTAAAGCCTTAGGCAAAGTTTTCTTTACATAGATTTTCATTTAATTTTTAATTTCAAAGTCAATTAGATAGAAACAGAAAAAGTGATTAAAGAAATCAAAATAACTATGGAGACATAATTTTTAAATTTTTTTTATTATTCAAACAGATATTTATTCGTTATATGAGTGATCATATATCAAATCGGAATGGTATCAAAGAGTCAAATTGAAATGACGCGAAAAGATTTTATTACAATATGTACAATTGAAATTGTTTTGATTATCCATTTTATAATGTACTACGCATGAAACACGTGGTCCGAAAGTTTACAAAACAGTAAAAATATTCTATGCAATAGATGGCGCTACAGTACTCATGAGACAGCAGACTACGGATCTGTGATGAGCAATTCGCTACCCCGAGCAACTCCTAGTTCTTGGGGTACAGCAGACCAAGCAGCTTCCACACGTTGCCAAAGTTGATCTGCTGTGGCAGCTGGGGATGGAATCTGGGTCAATCGTAGAGCAACCATGGACCACATGTTTTCTATCGGCAAAAGATCCGGAGAGCGAGGCGGCCAGGGAAGCAATTCAATCTGGCGATTGACGAAGAACCGTTGGACAATGCGTGCCACGTGTGGTCGCGCATTATCCCGTTGAAATATGGCTGTGGGCAAGCCCTGAAGGTAAGGAAGGACAACTGGCTCCAACACCTCGGAGATGTAGCGCTGGCTGTTTAAAGTACCGGCAATGCGTACTAGAGGTGTGCGAGAGTGATATCCAATACCGCCCCATGCCATAATACCCGGTGCAGGACCAGTGTGGCGGTGCATAACGCAGCTGTTCAGCATCCCCTCTTCACGGTGTCTCCAGACTCGAATGCGACCATCGTGGTGTTGCAGACAGAAGCGTGACTCGTCAGTAAAGACAATTTCATTCCATTCTGCCGTCCACATCCTTCTGTCATCGCACCATTGGCGGCGGAGACGTCTGTGGTTCTGCATCAAGGGTAGACAAAGCAACGGACGTCTTGTGGACAGACCACTCTGCTGTAAACGGCGTCGAATGGTACGCGCAGACACTGGATGATGTGTTACAGACTGCATGTGCTGTGCTATGGTTCGTGATGTGACTGAGCGATCCGTCACTGCCATGCGCACAATTTGCCTGTCATCAAGTGAAGTGGTGCGCTGAGGTGGATGCGATCGAACACGCCGGTCCATCGTACCCTCCTGCATCCAACGATCACATATCCGCATTACAGTTGTTTGGTTTCGTCCAACACGACTACCGATTTCCCTGAAAGATAATCCACAATCTCGGTAGGCCACTATCCTTCCTCTGTCGAACTCGGATACTTGATCAAAAGATGATCGCTGTTTTCGACGAGGCATAATTGATCGGTTTTTTTTTTAAAAAACCACATGAAAAACACAATTGCCGAACTTGAAATCGTCGAAATCTCCAAGCCTTAAATAGCGCTTTGAAGTTGCGCCACAGGCGCAAGTGGTGCGTATGCGCTGAAATTCTAATCATTTGCATATCTCACCTCCGCTAATGCATGTTGTAAATTTCATGTTATTTGCATGTTTCCTTCAGGGTGTTGCATTTACAGTGGCCAGCAGTGTATTTAAGTTGCTAAGCCGACTTTTTGGGTAGTCCGCGAGGGAAAACTACTGCATCCATTTACTTCATTTTGGTCTTAAACGAAAGATTGTAATCTGTAGATGTGTCAAATTTCGTTTTTGCAACCGCAATTTCTATTAATGAGCTATCATTTACAATTAAAAATTGATTTCTGCGCATGCTTAGTGGCATGTTTAAATCTGACTTTAGAAACTGTTAGGAAAATGAACCTTAAAAGGGCTATCTAAACTTCAGTTTATTAGATCATTTACTTGTATTACTTTCCGACATTCATGCTATCGTTTTAGACTGATGTAGCACTTATTATCTAATAAGTGATGGCGTCACAGCAACTTTGACGTCATACATCTGAGAAATGTTGTTTTTCGTTTATTTTCCCCATGGTTTGTTATTTTTCCTTTCCAGTGTATTTTATGCAAATATGTCAATGTTATGTTATTGGCTTGTATAAATACTGCTCGAGTTAGAGAAAAGGAGCCGCTTGCAGCAGACACAGTTGAACTCACGAGCTAGTGAGACGCGTATGTTTGAAGTCTCTGTGTGAGATTGTTTTGATTATACAAATGTTTTAAGTTATTGCTTTTAATATTTTTAAATGTTTATTGAAGTTTCGAATAAACATAATTATTTTAACTTAAGTCTTGCTGATTTCTAAACACACCTCATGCCAGACCAGTGCGTGCTCTTATATTGTCACTCTGCGTGACAGAAACTCACCGTTTTTGCGCATGCTCAGTGACATGTTTTAATGATAAATACGTTTATTCCGAGGAGTCTCTCTAGATCTCTCTCTGCCATTTTAATTTTTATGATAATTATGTTTGGGAAATATAAGATTAAACCTCTTGGAAATTGTTTATTTCGCGCTGTTTAATGAGCGATAATTTACAATTTAAAAAAATTGCTTCCTGCGCATGCTCAGTGACATTTTAAAATCTGGCTTTAGATACTCACTAAGCACGAGGACGCTTAAACACATTAATTTGTATCTGGGCATTATTATGATTTTCAATATTTGACTTTAACTTTAAAATAATTTTAACTTTAACTTTAAAATAATTTTAACTTTAAAATAATTTTAAATACATATTTGAATTTAAATTATTTAAAATACATGCAAATAAATGCAGGGTTCTAAAAAAAGACCGCATTATAAATACTGGAAAAATTGTATTATTGATTTCTGAGGAAATTGCATTCATAATTAAAAATGTTGGCTTTGCGAAAAATTTATTTTTGGCGATGTCAAAATGCTTTGTGAAAAATGCGAAAATTACGAAACGTAATTTTGTAAAATGAAATATTTTTGCAACACAAAGAAGCAGCTCTTTTTTTTTTAATCCCTGTACATATGATAAAAATACATTTGATTTTTGGAAAAATAAAACATTCATTTCAGAAAACAAGCCAAAATCAGTGGAACTAGTATGATATACCCCCCCCCCCTCCAATGGCGATTTTCGCGATTTTTTTTTTTGTCGCCAAGAAGAACGCGTGTCTTTGAAACGGGAAATTCCGGAGAGTCCCAAAAATACGCATTTTTTATACTGTACAACCACAGAAAAGCACAAAAAACACATAAATACAAAAAATAAAAGCTGAAAAATAATAAGAAATTTGTTAAGTGGGGGGGACTGCCGCCCCCCCCAACAACCCCCCCCCCCCCGCGACAAAAAGTCAGTATAGTGCAACTGATAATAATTCATTTAAATAAACATAAAATACATCTTGGTTAAATATATATTTCTTGATTAAACATAAATTAAAGCACAAATTCAATAGAAAAAATACATGTTGGCAATAGAATTTTTAAAAAAAGTATCTATACCGAAATTTTGTACTCCTCCCAGTTAATTTTCGAAACGATTTCAATAAATTTATTAAAACAATCTACATTTGCCGCTAAACATGATTTCTGAAACATGTACATCGCTAGGTAGAATTTAAAATCTGCCTTATGATTGTAACCACGAACCGTGCCGAATAGATTTCTCAGTGTTACATTGCTCCCCCCCCCCCCCTACAATAACTTTCCTACAAACAAATGTAAAACCATCAGAATAAGAACTTTTAACTTTAATGCTCATCTCTGACCCACATTTTTTGCAATTCGCGCTCTTTAACAACCCAACATCCGGCAAAAAATTAAAAAGCAACTGTTATTTAATATTTTGACGGAGCATTACACCAAAGCATTACACCAAAGTAAAAACCGGCAACACAACAACCAAAACAAATTACGCCAGATTTGGCGAGAAATCTCTTGGGGGGGGGAGAGAGAGAGATATCATACTTGTACCAAATCAGTTTTCTTTATAACATGAAATCAAGTTTGAATCCAAAAAATGTTTTTATATTACAAAACAAAACATAAAATCGGTTTTCTTAATAATCAAAAAGTAGAAGAAATTTAATGAGACGTATGCTTGATGCAACGACTATTTCGACTGACAAAATCACGTAGATGGTGAGACTATCCGCCAGCCAACTTCTTTCCTTGTACTCATGGAATAAGTGAGTTAAGTATTTCAACAATATATTCTTTGTCAATCGCTTTAGTGCCGTGGGCCGGTTAAAAAGTCCTGATGGGCCGCCATCTTTGCTATTGTAATTTTAGTATTAAATTTTGTGTGCTATTCACAAAAAGTGTGCCCATGGTAACAATTTTTTAATGATAATATAAATTCTAAGTGTTCCAGAAATATCCGGTTGCTAAGGGATCGGTGCCTTAGTTCCGAAGTTACATCCGCATTTATGTTCAATCGACAGATCTCGGCGTAAAAATTCAGGAGTGTGTAACTCCCGTTTTAATGATCCGATTCGAATGAAACTGCATAATTTGGCATGTAGAGAGAATGAGAGATCATCCCCAAGAGAATGAGACATGTGGTTTCTAGAGGATAGGTGCCTTATTTCTGGACTTACGACCGGACATGATTTTTCTGATAGGATAACATTGAAATATCTGGCAGTGTGTAACTCCAGATCTAATGATCCGATTTCAATGAAACCGGATGCATTCGAAAGAGTTCATCGCCGTAGACTACACCACAAAGCGGCTTGGAGATCAGTGCCTTAGAACCCGACTTATGACCGGTGATAGTTTCCCCATAGGCTAACATTGCGGAAAGTCCGGCAGTGTGTAACTCCGGATCTAATGATCCGATTCAAATTAAACTTGATATTTTGGAAAGACCCCCCCCCCCCACAAACAAAACGCATCCGGTTGCTAAGGGATCGGTGCCTTAGTTCCGGAGTTACATCCGCATTTAAATTCAATCGACAGATCTCGGCGTTTCCAGCACTTTGGTGCATTTAATATTTCGGGAGTGTGTAACTCCAAACCTAATGATCCGTTTCGAATCATTAGTGTCCCATTCATCTCCCATTATACAGAGTTAGAAACTCAAGAACTTTTGAAGTTGTGGGTATAGACCTTTGCGGCCAGCTCTTTCTTAAAGAGAAAACCAAAGCTGGGATCGTACTTTTTCACATGTGTCGTCTACAGGGCGATACATTTAGAATTGGTAACAAGTCTATCGACAGAAGCCTTTATCCAGTCTTTAAGAAGATTCATGGCGAGGAGAGGAAGACCCATCACCATATACACGGATAACGGAACAAATTTTACAGGTACTAACATCTTGAAGAACCTACATTGGGGGAAAATAGAAACTTCTGAAGATCTTGTACCACTGAAGTGGAAATTTATACCACCAACAGCGGCGTGGTGGAGCGGTTGGTGGGAGCGTCTGATTCGATCCATCAAAGCACTCTTAATCCGAATTTTAGGTCGCTCATCTGTGAATTTCGAAGAGTTGACAACAATTTTGTGTGACGTAGAAGCTACAGTGAACAGCAGGCCACTGACTTGTGTCACTGACAAGTGATGACTTTGTGCCTTTAACCCCCGCGATGTTTATCCAAGACACAGCTGAAGTGGGAGTACCTGATCTAGACAAAATTGATTCTAGTAAACTTCAAGCAAGATACAAAATATGCCAGACCCTACGAAAAGAACTTCAAATCCGTTTCAGGAAGGAGTATCTGTCTGAGCTAGTTCAGAAGACAAACGAGTTAGGACAGGCTATACAGACAGGCAACATCGTGTTGGTCGAAAATATTAACCAGAAAAGAGTTACTTGGCCTTTAGGCCGAGTGATTATACTTTTGCCCAGCCGTCACCGATGGGCCGAGGTTAAGACTGCTTGGGGGACTTTAATTCGTCCACTTCGAAAACTTTATCCTCTTCAGATTTGAAGCCGAGAAGACCCCATTCTGCAAGCCGTGACTGAAGTGAGAACCAGAAGTGGTAGACTGATGAAACCTCCTAATGAAGGACAAGCTCACAGTTGAACATTTTTGTTTGATTTCCAGCACTTACCGAAATCAAAGGTTGGAGTGTGTTGAGACTCTAACTTTCTTCAAGAGAGCGCAGCTCATTTTCTTTATTTTTATTTTTGAGAATATCTACTTTTTAAATGGTAGCACTTTTTTCTTGGAAGATATCTACCATTTTGTTGTTATTGTAGTTGTTGGAATTTTGGCGTGTGATATGCGAAGTTTTCTGTAAATAAAATTCTTCTAAGTTATATACAGATGAAAATGTATTTTCTTCGGTGTTGCTGAAGTTCTTAAATACAAAGTATTATTTATTTTGAGAAGATGGAATGCATGAAAGCACAGAAGAAGTTATTATTTTGTTTTTGACTCAAGGTAATGTAAAGGTTTACAAAAGCAAGATCATAGTTCTACCGTAGCTGTACGGATATCAAAGTTAAAATTTTGATTCATTTCATTCTAAAGGAATGGCTGATTTCTCGAACCGAGTGTGTTCTCAACGGTGTTGAGTAGATTTAGACACACTAACTTTCTTTTATGTTTTTGGTTTAACAACAGTGTTTATAGTTGATTCAATGGCAAATTTTAGATGTACAGGTGAAGTAAATGACGCTGTTTGAAATACACGATAAATGTATAAGATATTTAAAATCAGAAAAGAAAAAATTGTATACATTTACACAACTTAATATATCAACAAAGTAACTAAGTGAATTTTCAGTAAAGGTTTAAACAAAGTATTATTTACGGATAAACAACTTTAGCATAGATCTGATTTGTACATCTTTACATAATTGTTTATTATACTTTCTTTTCATATAATATTTAAAATGACGGACCAGCTGCAATTGCTTCTCTTCTCGTTTTTCTTTATTGAAAACACATGACATAAACACAAAATATTACAATACGCAGCAGTTATATTCTTTAAAATTAAATAATTAAAATTGTGAGCTTCAATTCAGAGTCCTACGATCTTGCTCACTTCCCTGTTCCTTCACAGCGAACCGTATTTTTCTCCTCCTTTAAACGTCAATCAGGACCAATTAGCGTCCCGGCCCATGGCAGCTTTTTCACCATGAGATTTGCATAACCAACGTGAATGAATAAGGCCGCCAGGGTTGTTTTGAAGATGCGCTGTCTGTCTAGTAACGCACGACTCTCGATTGCCTGACGTCATACACTGTGTTCAGTTTGAATGGCGAGGCAAAAAGAAAAAACGCATCTCTCAGTGGCGCGCATGCGCCAGTATCCCGCCCGGTCTTGCAATGTTCACATGCAAGAACCTGACAGGAGTAACATAATTAATACTATAGAATTATTCAAACAATTTAAAATAATTAAAGAAATTATGAATTTACAAATTTACACAATAATGGAATATGAATAACATTAGAATTACAAGACATTAGAATTTGTTGAATACACAACATTAGAATTTGTTGTTGATATATTGTCAAATCCTCCTCAAGGTGATAAATACGATACAATAAAAAACGCTTTGCCAAACAGATTAACTGACACCGGAGAGTCGGGATTAAAAAAACTATTGAACGATCTCGAACTTCGTGACAAACGCCCATTCGATCTCTTACGGCAGATGAAAAGCTTGGCAGGAAATTCTATTTCTGATGAAGTTATAAAATTCTTGTGGCTACAAAGTCTTCCACAACAGACGCAAGCCATTTTGTCAATAGGCAAAGATTCTCTTGATAACATTGTAGAAATGACCGATAAAATTATTGCCGTTTACAGTACGTCAGAAATATGCCCAGTAACGAAAGTTGGCTCATTGACAACTTCATCCTACCGGAGTAAATTAAAAGCGTTGCAAGCGGATATAGCCGCATTAACGAAAAAAATCGACTAATTCTCTCGAAATACTAGATCGCGTAGCAAATCAAAAGAATACGGGAGACGAGCTAGATCCAAACCGAATTCATCTCGATACGAATATTGGGTACTTTCCTGTTATACAGACCCATCGCCAACCTCTTGGCGCAGAAAAGCCGGTTAATTTCCCATTCCACTGACCTGTCGCCAACGCAGGCGACTCTTTGCCAGACCCGGGATTAATCTCTGGAACATGTACTTTTTAAAATGGCGTTATCAAAAGTGAATACGTTGTGGGATCTTCCCGTTAACGAGAAAGAAGCTACAGCTTTTCTACAAGAAGTTGGTATTTTACCGCCAGAACGAAAATGTGAAAACGACCATCCGATGGAGATGTATTTCGGAGAGAAAGACACATTTTGGAAATGTCTCAAATGCAGAAAAAAAGTCGGGATTCGCGTCGGGACATGGCTCGATTGAAGTCGCTTACCATTTGTGACGTGTTTGCGTTTCATATACTGCTGGTGTGATGGATTATCGTCTACAAAGTTTTACCAAAAGCAGTTATTGATGAATACAAATACAGCAGTTGACTGTAGTAATTATATGCGGGAGGTTATTGTGGAGACTCTAATACTTGAATGTAAAAAAATTGGAGTTGAAAGTTGAAAGTAAAATCGTCGAAGTTGATGAAACTTTGTACAGTAAACGCAAAACAATGCAGAACAAGTTCTACCAGAACAGTGGATTGTTGGTGGAATATGTCGTGAAAACAAGGAATGCTCCATAAAAAAGTGCCTAATAGAAGTGCACGCTGTTTAGAAGCCGTAATTGTGGAAAACGTATTTCCTCGTACTATTATCCACACAGATTCCTGAAGAGGGTACAGAAAAAAGATCTCGATGACGTGGGGTGCATACATTTGTCTGTAAATCATAAATACAATTTTGTAGATCCGCAAACTGGCGTCCATACCTAAAACATCGAAAGGCTGTGGGGTTCATGTAAATGGAGAAACAAACAACAACGAGGTACTAACAGATCACATTTAGATTCTTACCTCGCAGAGTTCATGTGGAGGCACACTTAGAATGAAGATCCTTTTGAAGCAATGTTCAAAGCAATTACAAAATTTATGCCACCAAAAGTAGAAATGTAGTTTTCGATATTTATAATTTTGTTTTCAAAAAAAAATGTTATGTGATTAAACGGTGCGTATTATCTTGTGTTCGTGTTATTTCTTTGATTGGCGACTTTATGTTATTATAATTGGTGGCCTCTCGTGTGACGTTGAAATTTATTTAATTGGAGACTTTATGTTATTATAATTGGCGATCTCTCGCGTGACGTTGGCGACCTATCTTGCGACGTTGGCGATGGGTCGGTATAACAGGAAAGTACCGAATAGTGCTGGTATCATTTTAAATTTTGAAGAAATGCTGAAAAATGTTTACAACCATGCAAGTTTAAAAAGATAATTCGGAAAACCAATAAGCCAATCGCTCGATGCTGCCGGCGATATTGGTGAGAAAAGTTACCGCTTATATTTATTCGATAAATCAACCGGCAAGCAATTTTTAATCGACACGAGAGCTGATATAGCGGCTAAATATTGAGCGGTGAGATATAACAATCTTGCAGGGATATACTACTCCTTTAGGGCATTCTGAAAACAAGCATAACTAAAAATCGCCGATTTTTGAGATATGGCGTTATTGAAAGGAGTAGTGAGCGATATCTGTTATTCCTGAAAGTAAACAAAGGGATAATAAAATATCAGATTTTATTTTATTTGCCGCCAACGGTTCAAAAATTCAAACTTTTGGAACCCAAACGCTGAAGTTAGATCTTGGACTTCGCCACCAATTTACTTGGCCTTTCACAATAGCAAAAGTTTCAAAAGCTATTATTGGAGCAGATTTTCTCAAAAAATTAGGATTATTAGTTGTTTTAAAAAGAAAATGCCTTATTGATCTTTTAACCTCTTTCTCATCATTCGGTAGAATAGTTTCATTTCCAAATTTTTCTCTCACTACAATAGCATCTTCAACGTATAATTCTTCAATATCTAACCTTCTTAATGAATTCAAGGCAATAACATTGTAAAGTTCACTGGTTAAGGAACCCAAACACTTAGTTACTCATCATATTATAATAAGTTGTGCCCCTGTCACAGCGAAAGTTCGCCACCTAGCTACGGACAAGCTCAAGATTGCAAGGGATGAATTTGAATACATGATAGAACAAGGAATTTGCAGACCTTCCAGCAGTCCCTGGGCAAGTCCATTACATCTAGTACCAAAGAAAACAGGTGGTTGGAGACCTTGTGGGGATTATAGAGCTTTGAATGCAGTTACACAACCAGACAGGTATCCTATTCCGCACTTGCATGATTTCACACATCATTTGCATGGATGCATTGTATTTTCAACCCGTTATTTAGAAAGAGCCTACCATCAGATACCAGTAGAACCATCTGACGTAGAATAAACAGCCATTTGCACACCTTTTGGATTATACGAGTTCACCAGAATGACTTTTAGATTGCACAATGCAGCCCAAACTTTTCAACGATTTCTTCATTCCGCATTTCGGGGTTTATATATTTGCTTCATCTATCTTGATGATATTCTCATTGCATCTAATGAAACTCAGCACATTAGTCATCTTAGATAAGTTTTTTAACGTCTTCAAGATGCTGGCTAAATATTGTAAAATGTAAATTTTCTCAAACCGAAGTAAGGGCCTGTTCACATAGGAGTCCGTTGCGTTGCGTTAAGGAAAAGATGACGTTGAGACGAAAATAAACCAATCATATGCCTCTAAACGATTAGCAATGAAATTTTTAACGCCTATGATTGGTTTATTTTCGTCTCAACGTCATCTTTTCCTTAACGCAACGCAACGGACTCCTATGTGAACAGGCCCTAAATTTCTTAGGTCATTGTATTTCTTCCAATGGCATCGAACCAACAAAAGAAAGAATAAAAGTAATTGAAGATTTCAAGCTTCCTGAAACTGTAAAGGAATTGCGAAGATACTTAAGAATTATCAATTTTTATCATCGATTTATTCCTAATTCTGCAGAAAATCAAGCCATTCTGAACGAATATCTAAAAGGGAAGAAAAAGAATGACAACAACAAAATTCACTGGTCAGAAGAAACAGTTCAAGCATTTCATAATAGCAAGCAACAGCTATGCCACGCAATAGTGCTAGTTCATCCATCAGAAAAATGCACATAAATATTTCTTTAATGCTTGATGCATCTGATAAAGGTATCGGTGCTGTACTCCAACAGCTAGAAGATAACATCTGGAAACCGCTTAGTTTCTTTTCAAGAAAGCTAACTGATACTCAGAAACGCTACAGCACATATGACAGAGAACTTTTAGCTGCATATTCTTCTATGAAATATTTCAAACATTTTTTGGAAGGTAGAAACTTTGCAGCTTTTACCGACCACAAACCACTCACTTATGCATTCCACCAGAAGCTAGATAAAGCAACTCCTCGACAGCAAAGACACCTGGAATATATTGGGCAATTTACTGTTGACGTTCAGAACATATCTGGAAAAAACATCATTGCCGATTCACTGTCTAGAATAGACGAGTTTCATATTCAATCAGTGCTTGATTACGAAGCTATAGCTAAGGCACAGGAAACAGACAAGGAGTTAAAGGAAATTCTTTCATCCCAGAACTCCTCGCTAAAATTAGAAAAAGTTCCTGCATTTGGTTCTAACTGTGAGATTTTTTGTGACAGTTCTACAAAGAAAAAGAGGCCTTATATACCAGAAACATTCAGAAAAATTGTTTTTAACAATGTTCCTAATCTTGCACATCCTGGAATCAAGGCTACCACTAAATTATTGACATCAAAGTTTGTATGGCCACAAGGACGCCAGAACTTGGACTAGAAGCTGTCTTAAATGTCAAAAATCCAAAGTTTCACGACATGTGCAGAGTCCTTTTTAACATTATCACAACATCAGAAAACGCTTTACAGAAATCAATTTGGATATTATTGGTCCCTTATCATCATCCGTAGGATTTCGCTATTGCTTAACTATCATTGACAGATACCGTCGCTGGCCAGAAGCAATTCCAATGCCTGATATTCGAGCAGAAACAGTAGCAGACAACTTGTTAAAATGTTAGATTTCACGTTTTGGAGCACCATTAGTCATAACTACAGATCAAGGTACACAATTCGAAGCTCAACTATTTCAAGAATTGACAAAATTAATAGGTGTTGACGCACGCGCCCCCTCGGTACTGAATTCGCCGAGAGATGGCGCTGTTCTCTTTATGTTTATATACCTGTGACGCGAGTGTACGTCGCTCGTTGCTATGTGATGTCCATTTAGTGCGACCTTCTAATATCTCTGTCGACTACATGGTTTACCTTTGTTGACTCCTGCCACATTTCGCGAGATAACTTTTTGGTGCTTGGCAACATGCAATTTAATTTTGAGTTTATTCTTTTCTTATTTTTATTATGTTAGTTAAGATACGGAGCCTGTTGGTGAGTCTATTTTTCGGTCCCGTTTTTACGACGGGAAGTATGTAACTTTGGAACAAATTTCTCAGACGCACCGGCCTTGGCGACAAGTTAGCGCCAAAATTTTTTGACGCTAGCTTGGCGTAAAAATTTGGCATCAAAAGTTTTTGGCGCCAACATAACGAAACATTGGCGTCAAAACTTTATGACGCCAACTTTTGCCTACTCCGCAGGCCTAAAATCCAAAATGTAAACAAACCATCAATAACGCCAAAGAAATAACAAATAAATTAAAAACAAACTTACCATTGATGGATTAAACTTCCAGAAACATAACAGGACTTTCAGGAAGTAATTAAAACACGTCACTAATATATCTTCTGCTGACTGTATCTAACTTCCAAAAACATTACAGACATTCCCAGCCAATAATTTATAAACGTCAACAATATATCTTCCACTGGCGGTATTAAACTTCCAAAAGCATTACACAAATCCCCCGCCGGTAGTTTATAGCAATAAACGAAAATTCTCCATACACAAACAAATTACACACCTACTTCCCATAAATTGCAAATTATAAAACAGCCTAAATTCAATCATGTCTCTCATATTACCTCAAACTACACTCTAGAAGACAAAAAACATTTCACTTGAAAGGGTAAAAACACATAAATCTAAATTCGGGAAAAGGAAATAACCGCTTAATTTAAGTAGAGAATTAAGATCCACGGAAATAAAAATAATAGTAAAACAAGAGTACGACCAACAACAGAACAACGATTAAATACCCATTTAAACTGGGTTGCCAGACAAAATCCATGGCTTCCCTGCCAAAACACAAAATCGCCAAACTTGGCAGAAAATTGCGTCCACGCCAAAAGACAAAATCGCCAAGCTTGGCAGAAAGTTACATCCATGCCAAAACACAAAATCGCCAAGCTTTCAACGCGGTGCGTCTGAGAAATCTGTACCGTAACGGTTCTCAAAATTTGTGAATATAGTGAGTGTATGTGTGTAATTTGAAAACATGATTAAAAGTCTTATATGTATGGAGACTATTTATTTGCATCAAGCAAGAACATAAAGATCTATTTCATCTAAGCAGCTCCCCCGGGACAATTCAGGTAGGAATTTTGCTTACCTAATAAGTTCGGTGTCACTTCGAAATATTTAATTTGAAAGTTGGATGGAGGGATAACAATTTCAATGTGTTCCGATGTGGCTCTTGAAAGCTATAAACGAGTTATACAGTCCACTGCGTTAGTGTTATACTGTGTCTAAGCTAAAAGTTGTGTGTGTGCGCGTCCAATAGGTTTTAAACGAAACAGAACTATATCGTATAGTCCTCAGGCAAATGGATGCAGAGAACGCTGGCATCGTACACTAAAAGCGAGCATAATGTGTCATGAAAATAAAAGTTGGACAAAAACCCTTCCAGTAATATTGCTTGGATTGCGGACAACTTTGTGCACGGATTTCCACTCTATTCCAGCAGAACTTCTTTATGGTGAAAACATTCGTTTACCATGCGATTTCTTTGAAGATAGGAAATTTCAACCCCAATCAGAGTTTGCCCAAAAACTTAAGGCAACTATCGAAGATGTAAAACTCATTTCATTTTCACATCACTGCAAGCAGAAACCCTTCAAAGACTTTCAAAATTGCTCACATGTGTTCGTCCACACCGACAGTGTTCGTCAGAGCCTGCAACATCCATATAATGGGCCATATCAGGTTATACAGTGATCTGATAAAATTTACACTCTTCTCATAAAGAATAAAAATGTTTGTCATGTACTTATATGTCATTACTTATAATATTCATATTTGTGGCAACATATATTCATGCTAAGTTTAGCGCCAGGTTTTGGCAACAGTCGTTGTCAGTTAGGGAATAAAAACATGCTTGTATAACTAATAACGTGTGGTATCTGATTATTCTGATTTCATGATTCTACTAGTAAATATAGTAAGGTAGTTATGTATCAGATACATAACATTGGCGACGAGGATTAAAACAAAAGTACTGTTTGGTAAAAAAAAAAAAACTTCCAATTCCGTGGATAAGTTTTCGTTTCTTTTCCTGACTCACAAAGCTCCCACGTGGTTTAAAAATGTCGAACTCAGAACATGAAGGGTATCATCCCCATACTGGCAAAATGCCAGCATATAATGAAAACGATTGTTTTGAAGAGTATCTACTTCAGATTGAATTTTATTTTGAAGCCAACAGAATCGAAAGTGACAATGACAAACGGGCTACACTGCTTACCTGTGTTGGAAAGAAAGTATTCTCCACACTACGCAACCTTGTCCAACCAAAAAGTTTAAAAGAGACTCCATATGATGAAATCATCAAGGTATTAACAAAACATTTCTCGCCTCAAACTTCAGTAATTATGCAGCGTTTCCGGTTTTATAATCTGAAACAACATACAGAAGACGTGGCAACTTTTATCGTGAAAATCAAAGAACAAGCAAGTAAGTGTGCTTTTGGACAATTCTTAAACGATGCCATTAGGGATAAATTAGTTTGTGGTTTAGCAGACCAGCAAATACAAAACAGACTATTAAGTGAGTCACAACTTGATTTCAACAAAGCGTGTGAAATAGCGCTTGCTATGGAAACGGCCAGCAGAGAAGCAGAATTCTTCAAGGTTAAAGAAGAAAACGTTCTAAAAATTTCAAATGTAAATACAACTTTTAAAAACAGAACTCCTGGTCATTTTCAGGGCAGGGATATGAATCGTCAAACTGAGAGCAACTTCCAAAATAAATCCCAAAGTAGTGGAAATTTTAGAAATTGTAAACATTGTGGGAAGAAACATCGTGGTGAGTGCTCCTTCAAAAATGCGACTTGTTATAAGTGTCAACGTCAAGGACACATTGCCAGTATTTGCAGAACTTCTGCGACAAATTTTGTTGAAGAACTAGATGAAATGTGCATCAACACTGTGTCAATATGTGCAGCCATTGAACATGAGGTTCCCAAGCCTTACCTCATTAATTTATTAATAGGTAGTACCTCAGTTGATATGCAGATAGATTCTGGCAGTGCACATTCTGTGATATCAAAAAATAAGTTTGACTGTTTAAAATTAGGGACACTTAAACAACTAGAAATTCCAACTTTGTGCTCATATTTAGGTGAAAAATTAAAAATTGTTGGAAGATTTGAGGTGCCTGTCAAATTTAAAGAAAAAAATCTACGGTTACCATTGGTTGTTATTGAAATGCCAAATAGGCCTACACTTTTAGGTCGCCATTGGATAGAACAAACTTGGCATTGATTTAAAAGAAGCAATATATGATCACATTGCAAATGTTAATGGTGAAGCTGATATCTCTCAAGAAAATGTATTACAATATTATCAATCCAAATTCCCTAACTGTTTTAGCACAAGTGATTCAAAAGGAATGTTGGGCGAACCGGTAAACATTGCTATGAAAGAAGATTCTGTACCAATTTTTTGCAAATCCAGACCAGTTCCATATGCAGTAAGACAGTTGGTAGATGAAGAGTTGGATTCATTGATTCAGAAAGGTGTTCTGATACCTGTGAGTCATTCCAAATGGGCAACTCCTATTGTCCCAGTAGCCAAATTGAACAGTGAAGGTAAAAGAACTGTTAGAATTTGTGGAGATTTTTCAGTTACAGTGAACAAATTTTGTGAAACCCAATTCTACCCACTTCCATCCCAAGAAGATATTTTAACAAATGTGGGATCGGGTAAATACTTCTCAAAAATTGATTTATCAATGGCTTTCCATCAGCTACCCATTGCTCCTGAGTCTCAAGAGCTGTTAACGCTGAATACACCTAAAGGTTTACTGAGGTATACTAAATTACCTTTTGGTATTAAATCAGCATCTTTCTTGTTCCAGCAAAAAAATGGACAATATTTTAAAGGACTTCCCATTCACAGATTGCTATATTGATGATCTATTTATACGTGCAAACACTAGAGAAGAATGTAAATATAGAACTGAGCTGGTGTTGCAGAAGCTACATTCTTTCAATGTTAAGGTAAATATCTCCAAATGTGAATTTTTTAAAGATAAAATTAAAGTTTTGGGTCATGTTAAAGATCCTGAAGGCATTCACCCTCTTAAAGACAAATGTGATGATATATCAAATACACCAGTACCTAGAAATGTTACTGAATTGAAAAGTTATTTGGGACTTTTAGGTTATTATCAACATTTTATACCAAATTTATCTTCAAAGTTGAAACATCTGTATAAATTACTAGAAAAAGATACAAAATGGGATTTCGACAAAAATTGTATTGAGGCATTTGAAAAAAGTAAGATTTTGCTTAGTAAACATAACGTTTTGGTGCATTATGACATGACTAAACCAATTGTTCTACAATGTGATTCATCCGATTATGGTCTTGGAGCAGTCTTATGCCATGAATTATCCCCTGGTTCATTAACCTTTTCCTTACGGGCTGGGATAGCATGTATCCCAAGACCCTACTCTCCAAAAAGACGGGTTTGGGATAGCTGTCGTCCCAAAATTTTTTTCCCCCTGTTTACTTAAAGACCGCAGCGGATGCAGGAAATTGGATCAGCGGGAGTCTAATTTGGCGGAGAGTTGAAAATTTTTCCTAGGGAAATTTAAGACCATTTAGAGCGACAAATCGGGAAAAGGAAATACCTACTGCTAATTAGGGAAATTTTCAGCTACTAGGCATTGATTTCACATATGTATATATATATATATATATATATATATATATATATATATATATATATATATATATATATATATATATGTATATGTATATATGTATGTATATATATATATATATATGTATGTATATATGTATGTATATATATATATACATATATGTATGTATGTATATATATATATATATATATATATATATATATATATATATATATATATATATATATATATATATATATATATATATGTATGTATGTATATATAAATACATATATGTATGTATGTGTATGTATGATATATATATATATATATATATACACATATATATATGTGTATATATATGTGTATATATATATATATATATGTATATATATATATATATATATATATGTATATATGTGTACGTATATATATATATGTATCTTTGTATGTATATATATATATATGTATGTATGTATGAATATATATATATATATATATATATATATGTATGTATATGTATATATATATATATATATACTATTATATATATTTTTATATATATATATATTTATTATATATATATTTTTTGTCTATTTAGTTGTTACGCAAGTGACGATAAATTTATTGAAAGTACCAGAAAAAGAAATCACGTGATCAGCATTTAATAAATTAAATTCTAAAAATTAATCTTTAAAAATTCACCAAAAATCAGGAAATGGAGGTAAAAATTCGAAAAAAATTTCATTGTGAAGGAATTTTTATGATCTTTCTCGTGATTTACATTTTATAACCCTCAATGTATTATTTTAAATACAAACGTAAAAAAAGTTTAAAAAACAGCTTAAAAATTTAATTTAAAAAAATCTAAGAAGAATTTTTTAAAAATCTTTCTTAGTGCACCCCTACACTATTAGAAGAATCGCCATGCAAAATTTCAGCCCTTTAGGTCCAGCGGTTTGGTCTGTGCGTTGTATGTCAGTCAGTCAGTCAGTCAGTGAATGAATGAGTCAGTTACGGAACTGTTTTATATATATATATATATATATATATATATATATATATATATATATATATATATACATATATATATATACATACATATATATATATACATACATATATATATATACATACATATATATATATATATATATATATATATATATATATATATATATATATATATATATATATGTATATATATATGTATATATATGTGTATATATATACATATATATATATCTATATATATATACATATATATATACATATATATATATATATTTATATATATATTTATATATATATATATATATATATATATATTTATATATATATATATATATATATATATATATATATATATATATATATATATATATATATATATATATATATATATATATATATTTTTTTTTTTTTCATTTTTTTTCTGTACATACATGTGAGCAGATAAATAATTTTAGTATTATTTTCGATTGTACATATCCCTTTATTTTCTTAAATTTCATCTTTTTTTTACTTGGAAATTGTTCTGAAAACTTTCCCACCATTAAAATACTATAATCGATAAATAATGGTAACGCATGTTACAATAAATAAACGAGATGTACAAAGCCCCTTGTTGTCACAATATGTTTACAAATAGCCAGTCTGTCCATGTGAAGGGGAATTAGGGAAATTGCAAACACTCTTTCTCGTAAAAACTCCCCCCCCCGGGGTAGCAAACACTCTCCCACGGTCCGAGAGAGGCAATTAGTGGTTCCTCCTTGATGGGCGTTCTTACAAAGGGGGTATGAAATTTCCCGTTCTAAAGAGAAAATCGGAAATATGGGCCCCGTAAGCTAAAGGTTAAGACCAATATTTTTTGCATCAAAAACTCTCAATAAAGCAGAAAGGAATTATGCACAGGTACATAAAGAAGCATTAGCTATTATTTTTGGTATCAAACGTTTCAACAAATACTTACAGGGCCAAAAATTCGTTATTGAAACAGACGCAAAACCCTTGTTGACCTTATTAGGTCATGATAAACCTGTTCCAGAGATGGCAAATTCAAGGATGCAAAGATGTGCATTAATTTTATCAAGTTATGATTACATCATAAAGTACAAAAAGGGCTCAGACCTTTTGCTAGCAGATGCTCTTTCTCGTCTTCCTTGTAGGGATGATGAACCAGTCGACAAACATGCTCATGAGTTTGTGTGCTGTTTTGCAGAATTTGAAAATCTAAATAACAAAGATATTGAAAAGGCCAGTGCAGTTGATTGTGATGTTAGTAAAGCAATTAATTATACCAAATTTGGTTGGCCACATGTTGTTGAAGATTCCCTACAGGATTATTACAGAGTGAGAGATGAATTGAGTATTGAAAATAACTGTTTACTAAGAGCAAACAGATTAGTTATTCCGGGGTGTTTGAGAGAAAAGATCCTTCAAATCTTGCATACTGAACACCCTGGGGTAGTTCGAATGAAGCATCTTGCTCGAGGATATTTCTGGTTTCCAAAAATGGATAAAGAGATTGAGACTTATGTGAATAAATGTGTCCCATGCCAATTAACTAGGTCAAGTGCACCCAAGGTTCCATCAAATAACTGGCCTCTTATGGGTAAACCATTTGAAAGGATTCATATTGATTATGCTGAATTTGAAAATCGTAATCTTTTAATTGTTAAAGATTCATATTCAAAATGGATTGAAGCGACACTTGTTGCTAATACGGATTCAAAGTCTACAATCAATAAGCTTCGATCAATGTTTTCTACCTTTGGTCTACCAAGTGAAGTTGCGTCAGACAATACCGCACAATTTAAATCTGAGGAATTTGTAAAGTTTTTTAAGTCAAATGGCATTATTTTGAGAAATTCACCACCGTACCATCCAAATTCTAATGGAGCTGCAGAGAAATCTGTTAATATCATAAAGAACATGTTGAAGAAACACAAGTTTTCCAACAAGGTGTATGATAATTTTCAACATAGGTTGGACTGTATACTATTTGCTTATAGAAATATACCTTCATCAGTTACATTGAAAACACCTGCTGAACTTATCTTCAGGTATACACCGCAGACCAAGATTACTAAGCTCAGAAGTGATCACGTTATGAAAGAAAAGAGCTATCAAGAGTACCATAGATCTCATTCAGCTGCTAGTGTAAGGCATTTTAGTGTCAAAGAAAAAGTTCTTGTTAAATCTACCAGAAACGATGAAATTAAATGGTTCCCTGGTACAGTCATAAAAATCATCAGTGAAAGTACCTATCTGGTAAATGTAAATAATCAAGTACGCTTTGTACATGCAGATCACCTGCGGAAGTGCACATTTCATGTTCCTGACGTTCCAGTACATAACAGTGTGCCACTTGATCGTGCGAGTGGATCTTCAGTGACATCTACTGATGATGATGCAGGGCTCTCAAAGCCTGCTTCTGAGTTCACGGGAGAGGAAACCATATCTGAAACTCCAACAGAGCTAGTGGAAAAAGAACAAGTGATATCAGGAACTGTCAAAACATCTAAAACGGCCTTGGACTGTGATAAAAACTCTGATTTTCTATCCAAAACACCACGGCCAAAAAGATTAATAAGGCCCCCAAATCGTTTAAATTTATAAAAAAACCCAATAATTTGTTTTGTATTCTAGTTTTAACCATATATTGTTGCATGTATTATCTACTTTTTTTTTCTCTCTTAAATCTTAAATTTTGACCATCTTGCAAAAATTTTAAGAAGGAGTGTGTCATGTACTTATATGTCATTACTTATAATATTCATATTTGTGGCAACATATATTCATGCTAAGTTTAGCGCCAGGTTTTGGCAACAGTCGTTGTCAGTTAGGGAATAAAAACATGCTTGTATAACTAATAACGTGTGGTATCTGATTATTCTGATTTCATGATTCTACTAGTAAATATAGTAAGGTAGTTATGTATCAGATACATAACAATGTTAATATTTCAACAGACAGGCTTAACCATGTTTTTCTGACAATTCTTTTGAAACTGATATTACATCAGATCTTAGGAAAAGTCACGTAGACAAACCAGCAGAAACAGTTAAAAAAACGATCAGGTTTGCACAATTACCCATTGCTTCCTCAACCAAACTGACAAGAAGTGGACGTGAGATTCATTTGCCAGCGCGTTATCAGGGAGATACATTTTTGTCAGAGTTTCTCACTTGGGGGGAGTAGTTGTGGTGGCATATCATCGTTCAGCAGAGAAGGGACAGAAACTACTCAACTTTGTTTATGAATTTAAAAATTATTACCATTTTTATGTATTCTTTTCTCTGTCACTGATTTACGATAACCGCGCACGTAAATATGGTTTACTGTAAATAATTTATTCAACTTTTATGTTGCGATGTAAATAAATAGTATTTTTCTAATTTGCCTTATGATCAACATGCTCAACATATAGCAAACACCTATAGATCGTTATGGGGGAATGTAATCCTACATTAAAAATAAGTCCAAATACTTGTAATTTGCGGAGGGATAAAGGTAATTCCATGTATAAATCAAAATAATTCATCGCAATATAAACGTATCGTTCTAAATGATTGAATACATCACAAGAAGTTAAAAGATTTTACGTTTTAGTAAACAATACTACTGTCCAAAATACCTAAAATAATTATGATAAAAACGTAAAACATAAAACTAAACTAACGTAAAATAAGACAAATAACTGTGTAATATTCATGAATAAAAATTGTCTAAGGAATGAATCGTAATCATAATTTATAAAATGCTCAAATTCATGTGGAAATACACGCTTGAACAACACTCTGTCAAAAAAGATGTACTCACTTCGAATGACCGAATTCTCAACGAAAGAGTGATTATATTCTCTTAAATCTTACGATATATTGAAGAAAAGGGTTTAAAATAACTGTTACATACAGTTGATATGAGGAATTTTATAAATAAACTTAAATTATTTAACTCAAAATGAAGGTATCGTCAAAAAACACAAGCAAACGGCTTCTGCTTTCTGTAATCACTTGATCTATAGCAGGAGAAATGTGACGTAGACAGTGACGGTACGACGCTTCGCCTTATTGGTCTGTGGTGTGTAAACGTCATGACATAGCTTGCCGCTGAGCAACTTGTAACGATAACCAAAACTTTCCTGTTTTGAATCACATGATTTTGACCTGTCGATTGTTTGGTCACCTGTTTTCATTAACGTACGTCGTCTTGGTCATATGGGAAGATTGATCGTCAGAATCAAACACCCACTAATTTGATTCCGCCATGCCGCTAGTTGGAGCTGCTGGAGAAGTTCGTGAAGCAGACGAAAATATCCATAATATCGCATCACAAGTATGATTTTATTTAATATTGTGGGCGAATGTTTGCTCATTTTGTTTAATATTTGGGTGTTTAAATTCGTTGGTTCATGAAATAGATTTTATTGCTTGCTTGTGTTTTGACGTAACGTATTATATAGTGAATTCCAACTATATTGATAAACTTTCGCAACCTTTTCATTATGAGTATTCATAAGATAGTTTTTCCTTATAAACTAAGGAACTAATTTGTACTGCCGTATCGTGCTCGTAGAGTGGCGCTTATTAAGGTATCATATGTTTTACTTAAGCCATTTTAAGAAACTATTTCTAAAGCTGAAGCTCTTGCAGTCGTCAGCTCTATTAATCCTTCAGCGGACGCGCCCGTGTACAAAGTGCAACCAGCGGCGCACCCAGGATTTTTTCTTGGGGGGGGGGGGCGGCGAGATGAATGGATAAAAATATTTATAATGCATGGGAGGGGCCGAGATGAACGAATAAAAATATTTATAACGCAAAATCAATATTTCTACTTCTTTGGGGGGGGGGGGGGGCAAATTTAGCAAATTTAAGTTATGGCAAATTTAGTCACTACTCTATTTTATAGGCTTTTAAATTTTAGAAGAATTTAGAAATTAAAGGGCAGAAAATTTTAATTTTTAAAAACCATATCCTTTTTTGTGCAGGGGGGTAGTTACTTTACATTTAGTCCATTTATGTGTACACTAGCTGAAAACCCGCACTTCGCTACAGAGTACATTCAAATTAAATACAACGGTCAATGTATGCAATTAATGCCAAATTATATATATATATATATTTATAGTAAATACAATGATCAATGTATGCAATTGATGTAAAAAAAAACAAAAAAATATATTTATAAAAAAATCGTAACGGATATTTTTTAGACAAAATAATGTCAAAGAAAATATTCAAATTAAATCTAATAGGACATACTAAAGAATATAGTACTGTTACTATAGTACAGTTTGAGGAACATATCCTTTACTGTATTTTAATATTTTTTTGGATAATGTCCAATTGTCTGCCGCATTAGAAGGAAAAAAAAAAATTGTCTATTTCGTTGTTATTACGTGATGATAAATTTATTTAAAGTACCAGAAAAAGAAATCACATAATCAGCATTTAATAAATTAAATTCAAAAAATGATTCTTTAAAAATTCACCAAAAATCAGAAAATGGAGGTAAAGATTCGAAAAAGATTTCATTTTAAAGGCATTTTTATGATCTTTCTCATGATATAAATTTTATAACCCTCAAATTATTATTTTAAATGCAAACTTAAAAAAGTTACTAAATCAGCTTAAAAATTCAATTTTAAAAAATCTAAGAAGAATTTTTCATAAATCTTTCTTAGTGCACCCCTACACCATAAGAATTGCCATGCAAAATTTCAGCCCTTTAGGTCCAGAGGTTTTGTCTGTGCGTTGTATATCAGTCAGTACGGAACTGTTTTATATATATAGATTATAAAAATGCAAGTTGTTTTTGGAACAATTAAAAAATTAGTCGTTCTAAAAATTTAGTTTTTCCTTTTCCTTTATTTTGTAAAATTTTGCTGGAATAAAAGGTAAATTCAATATTTCATTTAATAAAGCTATATTTTGGGCCCGAGGTAGCCTGTCACCTTTTAGTATGAGGGTATTCGGATCGAATCACGATAAGTACTATTAAATACACCTATACCTCGCTATACGGCCGCTCTTTATACGGCATTTCGCTATAACGGCCTTTTTTAATTATGGTACTTTTTCGATTTACGGCCAACAATGTTTCGTTATAAGGCCACAACAGCAGAAAGTGATGATGGCAGCATATTATAGCTTAGTGATTCTTCATATTAATGTTTGTCATCACATTAAAACAGTTTTTAGACATTTTATTTTAGGTTTTTTATTATATGTATTATGTATACATTTGTACGTATGATTTCTTTCTTTTTTTTTTGTTTATATATTTAATTTTGAATTTCTATTTATTATTACATTGTTTTGAACTTTTATTTTTATGTAAGCATTTTTATAGGAAATAAAAAGAATAAAATGCTTTATGAACTAAAAACTATATTATTTATAAAAAATTGGAACATATCCAATTAAATTTGTATGGGTTTGTATCAAAATAATGATTCGTTTTACGGCTTTTCGCTTTACGGCCAACTTTTCCGGAACGTATCTAGGCCGTAAAGCGAGGTATGGGTGTACCTTTGTGTCGCCTCTAGAGTTTCTGGGTTAAAATTGTGGTCTCAGCTAGCAGATTCTGACTGCTATTATAAACCGGAGCTGCACTACTCAGCCTGCAAAGCCTATATGGACCTTATCTGGAACTTCTGGCCAGGGGACATAAGGAACAGCAGCATAAGTTTTAATAATTTTTGTACGTAAGCTGCATAGCTAAAAAGCTTGTATTGTGGAACACAAACTTGGAAATATGAAATCTTAAAGAGGTAAACTTGCAGATGTATGAAACATCAACTGCCTTTTGTTATTTTTTGTCCAGTGTATATCATTTTATTTACTTCGTTCTTTTACATTACAGGTTAAGAATGAAGTTCAGTCAAAATCTGGAATGAATTTTGAAGAATTTGTGGCTTTGAAATACAGGAGCCAACTGGTGAATGGGACAAATTATTTCATTAAGGTGAGTTGTTAATAAAGAGAATTTCATAGTTCACCTGATTCACTTTTTACATAAAGTTTACATTCCAGAGACTACTGTGCCAAAAAAAAAAATAAATTAACTGTGTAAAAAAAGATACAGTTTGATCAATCCATTTCAAATCAACAAGGAGGTATTGCTCAACAATTTTAATTTTCCTAATTTTTTAACCTACTTTTCTTCATGGTTTTATGAGTTTAAAAAAAAAATGATTAAAAGTTTTTTGACTGTATAATTTTTTTGGGTGACCATTTTTAACCAGATACGGAGTCATTTTTTGGTGAAAAGCGGGTTTCACAGAAAATGGTCTATCTGCTTTATTTTTGTATCTAACAAGATAAATAAAAAACAAAAATGTTCAGCATGAAATTGTCTACATTTTAGGTTATTAGAGAGTTTGCATTAGACTTAAGGATCTAGGCCAAAAAAATGTTTAAAAACTTCAAAAATAAAAGGTCAGACACTCCATTTCACTACCATTATTTTTTATGAAGGAAATCAAAATCGCCTTAAATATTTTTTTATTGTACAAATCTCTCATACAGCTACTTATAAAATTTTCAATCTTGAAAACCTTTTCCTTTTTTTTACAGCTTACCAAAAACCGTGTTAAGCCTGTTTTTGGCAGTTTTCACTAATTAATATCCGTAACAGGACTGGGTAAAAAATTCTGAAATGTTAGGATAATAAACATCTTTGTAATATAAAGCTAACATATAAATTTTATGAGTGAGACTTAACTGGTTTTAGGGTGATAGAGCATTAAATTATGAAAAAAATTGTGCTAATTTTTTCGGACTAGTCACTTTCAAAATCAGTATTAAAGACTGTTGTTCTTGTTTCAACAACAAAACATAAATGTTTTGTTAGATCTAACCTTAAAACTTGTTTCTAAATCTTATATATCCCTGACGTTTATGAGTTAGCGGAAGAAAATAATTTGAATCAAGTGAACTCAATATATGCTATATTGGAGTTGTTACCGATCAGTAAAATAACAAAATGGAATAAAAAAAAGGGATTGTCAGCTTTACAGAAAAAGATAAAATTGCAATATCTTAGATTTAGAGAGACAACAAAATCAGACCTGCTCTAAATCAGTATGAAATTTTGATCGACAAACTAAAAGAAAAATGTAGCTTGGTGAATAAAGATGAAAAATATTTCAAGTAGTCTCTTCTAATGAAATTACCGTGAGTTATTAACGTGGGATTACTTATCATTGCATGTATTGATTGTATGTATATATATCTATATATATGTATATGTATGTTAAAATTTTGACGCATATTGGTACTTTTCTGTTTAACTGTTTACTGCTTGCCCAAGCGATACAGACTGTGTTTGGCACGCTGCCAAAATTATAACTCGCAATGATGGAGGGTTTTAGCATCTGAAATTTTGCTTTTTGAAGGACTGTTATGAAGGAACGTAATCCTACGTTAAAATTAAAATCATTTGTCTCAGATTTATAGTCAATAAAAAAATTATGGAAAATTTTGGTGTTTTTGAGTATCTTGTAATACAAACAAGACAATTAAGGAGCAAGGTATCCTGCCAAATTTTTGTAAAAGACTAGGTGGACACAAGATAAGAAGTTATCAACTAGAATATATGAAACATGTTTTTCACCAAAAAATGACTTCATAGCTGGTTAAAAATGGCCACCCCCAAAAAATTGTAAGGTTAAAATATTTTTAATCATTTTTTATAAACTCATAAAACTATGAAGAAAACTTGGTTAAAAAATTAAGAAAATTAAAAATGTTGAGCAACATTACCTTGCCAAATTTGGTGATTTGAAATGGATTGACCCTGTTAACATATAAAAATTGGAGATAAGTTCCATCCAAATATACTTGATGAAAATTATTAGTTTTCATATGAAATTTGGATACGATACTTGAATAAATATGAAGAGCAAATATATAAATCTTATTTTAATTATGTTTATAAGGGTTTTTTTTAAATTGAAAAAATGCAACAGTCAAAAGTGGTTAAAACAAAATTGAATTTATTTTTTATTTATACATACATATAACATTCAGTCAATCAGTGTCATTACTAGACAATAAACAAGACCATTTTCTATTTTTTTTTTTTTTTTTTTTTTTTTTTTTTGTGGCAGAAAATCCTTCTGATCACTGGAAATATTTTATAGTGATATATCTACATGTGTATTGTGAATAAAATTAATACCTTGTGTTTCTTTTGTTTCACTGGTTTTGAATACAAATTCAGTTGTCAAACACCATGATTTTGTTCTTCATATGAGTTTTCCTAATGTGCCCTAATCACTTTTAAATCTCATTCGACTTGGATATCATTGTCTTACAAATGATAACAAAGTTTATTGGCTAGTTTGAGGCCTTCCTGAATTGTACTTATTGATAGTGGAACCACACCTTCATCAGTGCTGCTATAAACTAACCAGGAATTATCTACATTCTCTGAAATACTCTGATCACATTGCATGCAATATTTTTTATTCTTTTTAGATATTAAAAGTATGTTAAAGTAAAAGAAGAACATTATAAAAATATCAGTTCTTTTTCTTGGACCGTTTTATTTCAAAAGTGTGCAAAAAGAGAATAGAGTATATTTGTTATGAACTTCTAACATGAACATGTACAATTTTATAATGTACAACTATCAAAATGATTTTTAAAGTTTGTCCAAGTTGTTTTGTAAAGTTTGTCCAAGAGCCTCTTAGAAAACATTTCGCAAGACTAGAACAGGGATAATCAGAAAATGCTCCAGATTGAATTCTTATCCTAAAGAGCAGTAGTGTGCAAACTTGGGGGTTTTAGGAAGTTTGAAGTTAACTTATATCATACTCAATTATTGAATTTAAAAGTATTCTTCAAATTTTCTATAACTAGGGGATTCGCCCCTAGGCTTGCTACGCTCGCTCCTCTGTTATGGCTAATAGCGGATACATAGGGGTGATTCTCGGGCAATGTGACAGCTTCCATCCATTTACTATTGTCACCCTTAATGCGAAGGGCGTTTCAACACTGTTGAATTATCAGCTTTAAAATTCAATTAAAAATAAAAAATTTAAGATATAGACTTGAAATGAGGTTTATATGAATAAGAAAGCTTTCAGCTTCCAGATGATGTAAATATTTTCTTTGTAAGATAAAAACTCAAGGAGCATCGATATTATATCCACATAGGGAATGATATTTCTTGAAAAGCTGTGTTTCATTTTTTGATGAAAATATTAGTCTGTTTTAAAATATTTTTAAACAAATGAGGTCTAGTTTGAAAGAGAAATGTCTGTAGTCTTAAATTGTAAAAAGATCAAAATTCTATGATCATTTTTTGGCGAGTCATCGTAATCTGAAGATGAAAAAGTCAATATTTTCCCACAAAACATAAAATAAAAAAACTTAATGTCCGACGAAGATTAGACATGTCTTACTTTGTTCCCCACATTTTTCTGCATCTATTGGTATTGGTCTCGACCCCATACCCCCAGCAGTTTCGGAGGAGATAGCGTGACACGCTTTTGACGGCAGCGGCAGTTACTTTTTTTTAGAATAGAGAGATTACATATTTTTAATATTTTTCTTTGCATTTTATGTTAAAATGTATGATATTGTTTGATATGGTGTCAAACAGTCTGACAAGAATACATTGCTCCCATTTGCTTTTATCTGTATGTGTGAGACTAGGTTTTCAAAATGTGTAGCTATAAAAACCAAACAACGATGATATGAGACTTGCATTCTCAAATACATTCTCAAATAGCCCTCTTACAGCACGGCATCTTACAACACGATTCCGCTCTAACACGATAGAATAAATTGTGGTAACCCTCGTATAAAACTGTAACCTGTAACACGGTTTCACTCTGACATGATAAAAAAATTGTGAAAATCGGTTTTTAAATTGTTTTGTGCCAAACGTTGGAAGTTATTAAAAGCAGAAAAATGAGCTTCCAGGCCCTATTACTATTAGATAATACTCCAACGTCAAAATAGTGTTTGTACCACTTAACACTACTTTGTTGCTCCAACCATTGGATCAAAGTATTATTTATACCTTTAAAACTTATTACATAAGAAGAGCATTACAGTACGTTTTAGACAAAACCGATTCAAAATCAATTAATGTAATGGAAGCTTGGCAACAATTTTCAATTAAGCACTGCATCGACATCATATCTTTGTCGCTGATAGAACTAAAAACATCAACGTTAAGTGCATGTTGGAAGAAGATATGGCCATCTTCAGTTGAAATAGGAAACATGCTTGAAACGTCAGTAAATGAAATTGGCGGCATATTAGAACTTGCTAAATCAATCGGAGACGAAGATTTTGTGGATATAGCTATTGAGGACGTTTAAGATTTATTAGTGGAAGTTGACACAACAGATTTTATGGAAATGGTATCCGAAGCTGTAATTCAAATCGATTCTGAGTACAATAGCACTAATGAAGATTATGGAATTAATAATTTAACATTAAAAAAATTACAAGAAGGCCTAAGCTTAGCAAAAAATCTTGAATCATTTTTCTTGAATGCAGACCCTTCCGCTGAAAGAAGCCGAAAATTCAAAAGGGAACTGCAAAATTGTCTATCTCCATACCGTGAAATCTATAATGGCCTTGTAAGAACCAGCAAATGAACCAAAATTACAGATTTTTTTAAAGAGGATTGAAGGTGCAAAAAATTAAAGTTCTGAAAGTGAAGGTGATATCGTTCAACCAAAAAAATGTTCTCGTTTGATTGTACTCAGTAGTGATGACGAAGAAATTTATTAAATTAAGGTCGCATTAAATGAAAATAATAATTTTGTTTCTTTTCATTTTGTGTTATATATGCATTTATATTTTTAATAAAATCAAGTTACTTATATGGAATTTAAAAAAAAAATTTTTTTTTAATAGGTTTTCGGAACGCAACCCCCCTTTTTGTACCTGTTCAGGGTCTCATATAACACGGTTTCACACAACACGGCATTTTCTAGGAACCTATCTACCGTGTTATAGGAGGGTTACCTGTATTTAACAAACATTATCTGAGGTCCAGGTTCACCCTGCTAATTAAATTTTTTTTAGTTTAGTTTTATATGGTTAAATGAAATTTATAATTTTCAATGAAGGTTATAATTTTAAAATCATGCTCATTTTTAATTTTAATTTTCGTTCATTTGTACCTAAATGAAATAGAAATACATATTAATATTTAAATTTGAAGTTTTAGTCACATGAGATTTGGCAAGTGTAGATGTTAAAGGAAGACTTTTTTTTTTAATCTTTATTAGGCAAAGTAAATATATACCCAAAATCTGCAGTTCACTGATTTTTTAAATAGTTTCTGAAAATTTGCTTATTTCGTTTTTCTATACTTTTGTTAACATTTTCCTAATTTTTCTTTACTTTTAAATTGCTGTAACCAATAAATTTTTGTTGGGTCACGTGATTTTTTATCTGCTTTAGAGCAGTGGTGTGCAAACTTTTTTTGACTGCGACACACTTTATTTCAATAAAAAAATCACGTGACCCCCAATGAACATATTTTGGCATTAGCAAATTTAAAAAAAAAAATAGGATAATGTTAATAATAAAAGATAGAAATAAAAGAAATAAGAAAATTTTTTCAAATTATTTAAAAAATCAATGATGTGTAAATTGGTGGTACATATTTACTTTGCCTAATAACAGTAAAAGAAAAAGCCTTGTTTAGACTGTTACGATTGTTTTTGCCAAATCTCATGTAACCAAAATCTCCTATTGAAATATTAACATATATTTAGCTATCATCAAGAGCATGATTTCAAAATTATCTGCTTCCTATTAAAACATTTGAAAATTATAAACTGCATTGATTTGCATAAAACTAAAATAGAAAAAAAAAACTTGAATAATTTTTGTCGAGTATTAGTTGAAATATTTGAGAGTGCATCATCTTCCGGGTGTTCATTGTATGGTTTTTACAGCAACTCATCTTGAAAGCCATTTTTTCACAAATAGGTAGAAGCAATGTCTGTATACCATTGCAAGACTGTTTGACACCTTATATAACTATATCATATATATTTTTATATAACAATATTGTATCCTTTAAGAAAATAAAAAAATATAAATGTGTTATTGAAAATTTAAAGTATTCTTTTTAATTAAATAATCAATGATATAAATTGACGCAACACACTGCTTTAGAGGATGAATTAAGATTCACTTTCAAAATGTCATAAAATTAATTGTTTGGTGTTGATTTAATGAAATATTTCGTTATCTGTACATTTGATTTAAATTTGAGTGTGTAACACTAAAATTTGTTGTGTGTATAAGCAAATATTAAAAACTTTTCTTGATATATATATATTCTTTGTATTTGAAGGTTAGAGCCGGCGATCAACACTTGCATTTACGAGTGCACAAAAGTTTCCAAGGTGAAATTACACTCGCTGCTCATCAGTTGGGTAAAACGTTAGAAGATGAACTTGTATATTTTCAGTAATTTACATTCTTTTCCTTTTTGTCAATTTTTACTCAAAATGATTTTGTAAAATATGCATTATGTTAATGTTTTATATGGAAGGATTATTTTCAGTCATTGTAATTGATTTTGAATAAATAGAATTTTAATATATTTTAAGCATATGAGTTTATGCCACAAGAATTTAAATTTTAATGTTATAAAAAAGGACTATATAAAATGGGTTATGAAAATAGCCTCAGAACTGGGATTGACCGGGGGAGTCATTCTTGTACATTTTGGACATAGGTGTGACACTGATATTTCACATGTCCAACCTTTCCACAGCAGTAACTAACGATATTTTGGCAACAATCTCCGATAACCAGATATATTTTACACATAAACATGTCACCTTGTTCATGTGTTCGTAGCCCTAGTCGTGCTTCTTTGGAAACCAATTCTGTCACGATGTTATATGCAATTTTCTCTTGATCCCATCTCAAAATGGACTGGACTATACCAACACCTCCTATAGAAGAAAGCCACTGCACTCGAATCGTGATGTCAGTAGGGTAGTCCGATCCTCGACTCCATCTTAAGTGTTATGGGTTTAACCTTTTATGCCCTAGGTAGCTACATTAATAAGTGAATAGAAAGGCATTTGGAAAAACTATTTGATATCTTTAATGACATTTAAAAAGTTAAAGACCAGACCTATAATCTTTATGAATGAAATTTCATACATATATTTTACTTGCATAGTGTTTTTTTACGTTCCAACTATTGCTTTGATTTTCATTCCTAATAAAATTATTCTAAATAAAAACAAAATTTAATTCATAGATAAAATAAATTTAAAAATTACAATTGATGGAATTGCATTATTTTTATTATTGGCTAATACATTTCTGTAACTATTTTAATTTGTATTCTATAATAAAACAACATATAAGTAAAACAAATTTATTTTATTACAATTTATTCAGATACATAAAACAATGCATTTTAAGTCACTGTAACATTTGAAGTTTTTTTTTTTTTCAGCAGTTTTTTGCTTTAATAATTGTTTATCTTTTAACACATTTCTACAATAACTCCTACAATAACTGTTTAAAAAGGTGTTTGAAGCATGCTTTACAATTGTTTCTACTATATCGTTAATTTTATGTACTTTGCAATGGTTTGGGATGCAATAGATTTCCTCTTCTTTTGTTATTTTTAATGTCAAATTAGAAGAAATTAATCATTGATCCTTACATTTCAAAAACCTCATTTCATACTTGTCAGAAATTAATTTTTGTATGATAATGTAAACATACATAATAACATCTAAAAATTCAGGTTTTGGATAACATAATTCTTTATCCATACTAAGAGATAACTGTTTTTTTATCAACAATATCAAAACAATCATCAATATTGTCAAGAGTCAACATTTTTTTGCCTTTATAACACAATGGCAACAATAGCCAGCAATGTAAGTTAATAAAGACAACAAAATCTTCCTCAAAAACTGTAATGTCTTTAAAACATGAAACATCAACTTTTAGTAATTGCTCATTTTCTTTGATGTCAGAGAATGATAAATTTAATTTACCATACCATGAGGATATCAAAGTGGCTAGGGTTTGAAGTCTAAGCTTGGATTCATTTTCGAAAGCCTGTCTCAACGAGATGTTGTATTGCGACCCAGACAATTGGCGAAACTTTTTCAATAATGTTGGTTTGAATTTTTCCTGTTAAGGAATCGCCATCCCCAATTCATTGCAACAATATGATCGCATTTCAATACAGCATGTGTAGTGTGAGAAAGTGCTGTATATGTTTCTTTAGTTAAAAAGGCCAGAAGTATACACTCAAGAGCCAAAACATTATGACCACCCCTACATTTTGCAATGAATTCGCCTGGATGATGTGGAAGGCACGTGATCAGGTGGAAGTGGTATTTAACTGCTGCTGGAGAGTCTGAAGAATTATTCTTTCACTTACTTCTGTGTGTGATGGGAAAGGCTGCAGATCTAAGCGACTTTGATAGAGGGCAGATTGTAATGGCTCGAAGGCTCGGAACAAGTATTTCCGAAACTGCACGACTTGTGGGTTGTTCGCGACCTACAGTTGTTAGTACTTATGCAAAGTGGATGAATGACGGTGAAACCAGCAGTAGACGACATGGTGTTGGACGTCCACACGCTATCAAAGAAAAAGGTCGTCGGAGACTGTCTCGCATGGTGAAGCAAAACCGGAGCCAGACAGTGGCTCAGCTGACAGCCCAATACAATGCAGGGCCAAGTAGAATAGTATCGCAGCACACTGTTCAGCGGACACTCTTGTATATGGGGCTACACAGCAAACGTCCCACTCGTGTGTCTTTGCTGACCAAGCGTCATCGCCAACTGTGCCTGCGCTGGGCCCGGGAACATCGCGACTGGTCCATGGATCAGTGGGAGAGAGTTGCCTGGTCAGATGAATCACAGTTTGTCATTCATCACGCCGATGGCCGTGTCAGGATACGCCGTCTTCCAGGCGAACTATTGCTCCCTCAATGTACAGTAGGTCATACACAGGCCGGTGGTAGCAGTATTATGCTTTGGGGGACGTTCTCTTGGGCGTCTCTGGGACCCGTGGTTGTGGTAGAGCAGACCATGAATGCTACAGGGTATCTGAACATCGTTGCGGACCAGTTGCACCCTTACATGGCCTCTGTTTTTCCAGCTGGAAATGGAATGTTCCAACAGGACAACGCCCCGTGTCACAAGGCTAAAATTGTGTTGGAGTGGTAACAGGAACATTATGCTGAATTCCAGTTAATGTCCTGGCCGCCTAACTCACCGGATCTCAATCCGATAGAACACATTTGGGATGTCATAGGACGGCAGCTCAGAGTTCAAAGACCACCAATTCGCAGAAGTGTGTCACTCATTAGTGTAGAAAGCACTTTCACCCCTTCAACAACATGGTCATTGAAAATTTGAAGACATAGTTTTACATTTTGTCTCTCCATAGAAGGTGGAGAAAGAGCTTTTAAAGTTAATCCATACACATATTTTACTATCTGTCCATCCTCTAAAGAATAATATTTTTAATGGTTCTAAAAGAGGCAGTTTTAGTTATGATCATTAAAATCAATATAATACATGCATTGACCATCATTCTTCTGATTCAACCAATTATTTCTGACACACTTCAGAATGTGTACAGAATAAAAAATATAAAATAACGGTCTATTAGTATTTGAAGGTTGATTATATACAATACTTAAACAAGGGGGTGTAGCAAAATAGGACATTGCTTTACTATTTAATGCATTATTATCAGTTGTAACACAGACTACAAAATACCCTATATTTTCTAGCTCAACAATGACCTTTTTAATGTACAAATGAAGATAATTGGATTCAATGTTTTGAACTGCCAAAATGTGCACATCATCATGAAAACTCAACAATTTCCTTGCACCAAAACAAAAGCACTGGATGCAGCTTTATTGTTATTGACAGACTTACCAACAACTTTACCACCTTTATAATCAAAGTACTGCTTAATATGTATTTCATCAATCATTAATGAAACTTTAACTTCATCGGGTTTTAATAAATGAAATCGTGCTTTGGCATACATTGAAAAATTTTCTTCCAATTGCTCACTTTGAAGATTTAATTTAAAAGAACACAATTGTTCTCTAGAAGAGGGATGGGGAAATGTTAATTGGTTACTATCTCTAAAAAATTTATAGGCATGAGGTGAAATTGAAAAAAGTATACTACAAAATATCATTAATTCAGAACTATAATGAAAGGCATTTTTTTTTTTTTTGGTTAATAATAAAGTCAGTTGTTCAGTCAAGATGCCAATTATTGTATTTTGATGATGAGAAATTTTATGTCTTAGAACATCAAGCAATTCAATTAACCATATTTAATACATTTTCAGCATCACACTCATTACTGTTTTCATTTAATCCAATTTTTTTTTTAAATGCTTAACAACAAATCATTTATGTTATTTGTTTTGCAAGGAAATTTATAATTATTAAATTTTGAAATCTTACAATTCTTAACAAATGCCACAATATTTAGATTATTATCAATAAGTATAAATTTTAAAATAAATGGTGCAGGTGAGAAACTTAACTGATAAAAATAAACTTTGTCTTCCACATACTTATTGTCCATGAAGAATTTATATCATTGAAATGTACTAATAAATCTTTAAGTTCATCTGTTGTAGAATAGTACGTTGCCTTTTGATGCTTTTCACAGTCCTTTAGACTTTGTTGTATAGCCAGGCTGACATTTTGTTGATCAGCAGCTGCAATCTTTTCTGCAGGACTTTGTCTGGAAGCTTTTGGTGCATTCATGTAGCTGGGATATCCCTCAAATATTGAAGGTGTCACTCCATCTTTCAATTTTGGAAAGGAAAGGGGCACCTTTTTGATAATACCAGATGAAAAATCAATTGCTTCTATTTCCCGGATAACTGCCTCTTTTGGGAAGTGGCGTTCACAAACCTATATACAAACAAAAAGATATTTACAGACAGATATTTAGATACAAAAGAATTTGCATAAATGTATATCTAAATTAAAAAGTGTTAGAATGAAGTTGCTGGGATTTTTATAACATTCAATTACATTAATTTTACTTTTATATACTTTAATAACTGTAGGCAAGACATTTAAGATCAACTCAGTTAATCCTACCCATTCTTTTACATCAATATATGAATTAAATTTGAAACATTGAAAATTAAAAACAAATTATTTTAAATAACTGCAATTAGTTTAATCACAAATTTCTAAACAATAAACAATGCTACTTACCCTTGAACTGGAGGTAACTATGAAATCTTTTCTCGAGACTGCTGTAAACCATTTTCTTCTTATTTTTGAATCAGTTGTAAATTTAAACACCGAAAACTTGGGTCCAGTTTTGTAGTTGCGGGACTACTCTAGATTTGTGTGCACAGCCGCCATCTTGGATTTTTTTTTGCGCCAACTTTGGCGATTTTACCATGTTTTGAGGAGTGGAAAAATTCTCGCCAATGTGTTTTAAGCGGTGTTTTCAAATCGCTAGAATTCTTTTTAGCTTTTTTAATAAAAACCACCTTTTTAAATTATGAAACTTAGAAAAAATTTTGAAAAATCATTTAAACATCGGACTTAGATTTATTTTTGAGTTTTTAATAGAAACCACTTTTTTAAATTATGAAACTTAAAAATTTTTTTGAAAAAATCATTCTCAAATATTGGAAAATTTTGTTTTTCTTTTAGCTTTTATTAATAAAAACCACCTTTTTAAATTTTAAAACTTAGAAATATTTTTGAAAAATCATTTAATCGTTGGACTTTTTTTGAAAAATCATTTAATCGTTGGACTTAAGATTTTATTTTTTTTTTAATTTTCAATAAAAACTACCTTTTCAAATTATGAAACTTAGAAAATTTTTTGAAAAAAGCATTCACATATTGAAGCTTTTTTCCACACCACCCAAGAGGTAAAGCTTCCAAGGCGCGTTTTGTTTTTACGTGGTATCGGCCGGACCCCTAATCCACGTGTATTTTTTATGAAAAATCGTAACTTTTCAAAAAAAATTTATTGTAGATTTTGCTGAAAGGTTAGTCCTTTCACAAACAGCATTTGCTTTAGGATTACCCACATTAGTATGATTTAATATAATACCAATAGTTTTTGTAAAGTTAGTAAAAATTTCAGAAGTAAATTGGGTACTGAAGTCAGTTAAGATTAAGGAAGGTATGCCAAATTTGCAAATATAACTTAATAAACACTCAGTGACTGCCTCCGTGGTAATTTTGACAAGAGGAAAAAGTTCTAAATGCCTCAAAAAAAGATCAATGATAGTCAAAACATAGGTGTTATTTTTAAAAGGACCAAGAATATCCATAGAAACAGCCTCATTAGGTAAAGTGGGAATGGGGTTTGCCTGAAAAGGTGCTGATACAATGGTGTGAGGCTTATTAACAGAACAAAGGTGGCATGATTTTATAAAATTTACTGTATCAACATACATGCCTTGCCAAAAATAATGAGCTTTTAGAAAATCATACGTCTTCTTGATGCCAAAATGAGAGACATGATAAATTTTAAGAACCTTATATTTTAAAGAATGGGGAACAACAATAATATGAGAAGTAGTATTAATTTTAGATTTATCCCAGCACAATAATTTAGAAGCATCATGAATATAAAAATCGATGAATTTTGAAGACTTAGCAAAGTGGGGTTGATTTAGATAATTAATAATTTTGATCAATTTTGAATCCGTACTCTGTTCTGCCAAAAACGTGGATATGGAAATATCAAGAGGAGGGTCATTAGTGATGGGAACAGCTGGAGAATTTTGAATATGGTCAGTAGGTATAGCATTTACAGAAGTTATAGGGAGGACATCCTCACTATTGATAATTTCAGGATTAGTGGCTAAATTTTGAGGAGGGGGGGTCACAGATGAGGCGAGAAAAATAATCTGCCAAAACATTAACTTTACCAGGAATATGTTCATAAATGATGGAATATTCACTCATTTCGAGTAACCATCTAGTTACAATATCAGTAGGAGAAGTAGTATTCTTATAGTTGATGAGAGGTTTGTGTTACGGAATTGAGCCGCTAGAACCTGGCGGCTCTTCCAACCAAAGTTAGTTAAGATTTGGGGGCAGGAATGCCCCAAACTTTACTGATAGCTAATAGTGCAGAGTCGTACTGGCTAGCAGGGAAGGTTGGACTCTTAATCTTTAGATATAGTCAGAGCAACGCTAGCTAGCTTTGTTGTGTGATATGCAAGATGTTAAAAAGACGTACGAAGGTTTAGGTAAAATAACAAATACATTTATTTAGTAAAACGACATTAAAGTGTCTTGTTTACAGACGCACTACACAGCTCGTAGTGTTATCCTAAAAAGTTGGCTTTGTCGTGTTCTTACCGAGGTGTAGAAAAATAAAAGAAAAATAACTCACAGGTGGTCGAGGCAAAGCTTTGCTATCGTGGTAAGAAAACACTTAAGGTAGATAGCGCCTTCCTGGCACAAAAACTATCCCGTGGCTACCTGCGGGCATGCAAGGTCGAGACGACTAGAGCATCAGTGCACTGCTGGCAAGTTGGTCGCCGCTTCCTAATACGGGTCCTCGGTAGAGCCTGGCTCGGTAAAATCGCTTCTCAGCAATTATCACTCAACCACACCGTCTAATACCACAGCGAATACTACATCGAATACCACATCGAATACTACACCGTCTAAGTGAACGGGCTGGGTATTTATACCGGCGTCGACCGCCGCGCTCCCTCGTGGCAGGAGAATAGCGAAGTTAATTATGCTAATTTTACGTGATGTGCGTTGACGTCATTCTTAACTGATGGTATGGCGTCATCGTTGGATGAATGACGTCGTTCGGCTGGCATATCGCTGGTCATGACGCAACTGGCGTCTGACGATGCTTACACATTGCTGTGGAGGTGGGAAATGATGTAAATACATCGCTCCTGCTACGTGGCTGGAAGGTTAGGGGAAGAAGAGGAAAGCTAATCGGGATTTTCCCTAACAACTGCCCCCCCTTTACAGAAATGAGCACCAACACATGCACGTGGTTAAGTTACATGTTTTGCAAAACAATAAAGGTAAGTCGCTTGTATAAACATACAATAAATATTCTGTTGACATGTTTCTATAAAAATAGCTTATAATCCTGAACAATTATGCAATACAATTCAAAATGCAATATTCAATAGGCAAATAATATGCAATACAATTCATCAACAGGTAGGGCAAAGTATACACACGCAGTATTTTTTCAGACAAAAATTCAAAACATTCGTGGGCCCACTTTCATACACACAATCATGCGGAAAAAAAAAACATTTGCGTATAACATACCCTCCGATGTTTAAATAGCATAAAACTTTAAGAATATATTAAAATTGATTACAATTTGCTTGTCACAAACAACGTACTAGTAAATATATTAAAGTATAGACACAGTACGAAAAAAATAGAAACAGTTATTGCTAGTATGTAGATATAAACACAATGCTAGATAGAGACATAAACGTGCATATATAAACACAGTACAGAATATATGCAATGGTAACGTTAGTATTAAATACACATGCGACAAAAATGCAGAATGTATAAACACATTGCAACTGTATATTAAAACACTTAAGCGAACCCCTCCCCAAATTATGTGGGAGAAAGAAGGTTCTCATAGAACTAACCCGAAACAATGGCCGTTAGTTCCGTAAACAGAAAATAATGGAAAGTAATATAACTCATAAATTAATAACCGTCCTAGTCTCAAGGATAAGGTTTATTTTAAGGAAATTCGGTTTATTAGAGTTAGGAATTTACTTTAAGTTTATAGCTTTCAAGTTTCTGATTTAAAAATTATTTGTTTAAAGGCTGAAAAGTCTGTTTTTGTTTTTGGTTTTGTGAACGGATCTGCTAGATTCTTTTTGCTAGGCACGAATTTTATCTCGAAAACTTCTTTTAGAAGGAGATCACGCACAAATAGAAGCTTTATATGAATATGCTTAGTGCGACTATTTTCAATCGGCGATTTTAAGAAGTCTATTGCAGATAAGTTATCCGTTCTGATAAGGGGTTTGGATCTAGTTAGCTTGATTATCTTCAATTTTTCGCATTCGTTCATTATACGGTTGATCCACAGTATTTCCTTGCAGGTTTCTGTTATAGCCATGAATTCAGCTTCCATAGTTGACAGCGCTATGGCCTTTTGCTTGCCAGTTCGCCAGAATATAGGCGATTTATCTAGTAAAATGAGTTGACCGGAAATTGAAACTCGGTCGTCTCGATTGGCGGCAAAATCGCTATCACTGTAAGCCGTTAATTCATTAGAGGTAGAGGAAATATTTAGCTTTAAATCTTTTGTACCTATTACATACCCTAATAGCTTCAATAGACCGTACCAGTGAGCAAATCCTGGGTTAGACTGAAACTGACTGAAGATATTTACAGCATACGCAATGTCGGGTCTAGTTCGACTTGCGATAAATGCTAAACACCCTAGAATATTTCGATACGGTAGTTTTGATATTTCCGTTAATTCGGGTTCAGATGTAGGGCTTTGTAATTTGGTATATATTGTTCCTTTAGCTATGGGTAAGGATACAATTGGGATATTGAAGGTTTTGAAGCGTTTAGCAACTTGATCTATGTATTGGGTTTGATGAATGAAAACTTGTTTTCGATTGAATTCAAATTCAACCCCCAATAACTTAGAAGTTTGGCCAAGTATTTTAATGTCGAAACACTTCTGCAGAATTTTAACTGCTGCTTCAATATGGGTTTTAGTTTTTCCAAAAAGAACTATATCGTCTACGTATAAAAGTAAAATTAGATTATTAGATAAATGGTAAACACAGTTAGCCCAGTTAATTTTCTTAAAATTATTTTCAAGTAATATATTCTCAATTTCATAAAACCATACCCTTCCGCTCTGGTGTAAGCCATAAAGGGCTTTCTTTAGTAGACAGAGGTAGCTTTCTTTTCCTTTTTCTACGAAACCGGGTGGTTGGGTAATCGTAATGGTTTCAGATAAGGGTGCGTATAAATACGCGCATTTGATGTCTAACTGGAGGTGATACCACTTTAGGTTGGAAACTAGCATGGAGAAAAATAGGCGTATAAGGGTGAAATTGACTACAGGTGAAAAGGTTTCATCATAGGATTCTCCCTTTACCTGTTTGTAGCCTTGTGCTACGAGCCTCGCTTTGTATCTTACCACATTTCCATGCTCATCAGTTTTGGTTGTAAAAACCCACCGACAACCGAGAGGCTTGTACTTTGAGTGTGGCGGCACTAGGCTCCATGCACCCCTTTCACTTAACACTTTTAATTCTTCTTCCATCGCTTTCTTCCATAGCTTAGATTCTTTACTTTTGAATGCTTGTTTAAAGGTTTTCGGGATGACTACAGTTTCTAGTCATGCTGTGTCAATCTCACTTTCGGAAGTGTCATAGGCGGAAAAGTAGTTGATTTCTTCATTTTCCGTCTGACTTTCAGATTCCAGATCGCTATCATCGTCAATCACCTGTCGCTGAGGGGTTGGAACAGGGCCCGTCCTACCATTCTTACCGCTAAAGTTGAAGTATTCAGGCTGGTACTCAATTTTATGCTTTTTACAGTATTGCTTGAGTTCTTTGAGGCTTCGCAATATGTGGCTCTTGCCCCCTTGCCTTTTAACTTCTCGATAATATATATCGGTCCGCTTTCCATCTGGTCTCGGAACGGCTTCCCTTGTCCACTTAGCGACTCGGAGTCTAGGTGTTTGGACGTATAGTTCTCTGTCTGATTCGTCTTCACTTGCTTCATCAGTTTGAACTGCATAACTAGGGCCTGGTCTGGGATCCTGCTGGTAACTCCGGGTATGGACTCGGCGCGAATCCATATGTGGGATTACCACCGTCTCAAGCTCCGGGTTGTGAAGTGAGTATATGGTAGTTTCTGGATGGTCGCCCAGCACTGCTCCATTGTTAGTCTGCTTAGCTTTCAATTGATAAAAATTTAGTTCATCTTCAGCAAAGCTAACATTCCGGGTTTCGACTATTCGCCCAGTTTCTGGGAACAACACTCTGTACCCTTTAATCCTACATGCGTAGCCTACAAGAACTCCCTTATTAGCTCTGGGATCAAATTTGGTTCGGTGTTGCTTCGGCACACCCACAAAACAAACTGACCCGAATGGTTTAAGGTGACTAATGGAGGGTTTGAACTTTCCGTATTTCTCAAACGGTGTTTTCGTCTGGTTTCTACGGCACACTCTATTCCAATTGTAGGCCGCATAGCGGACGGCTTCTGGCCAAAATTTTACTGGAACCTTACTTGAATTTAGGATCGTGCGGAGGGTATTCCCTATTGTCTGGTTCAACCTCTCTGCTACTCCATTCATTTCAGGCGAATAAATATCGGTAAATTCGTGGGCCACACCATTCGTACGGCAATACTCTTGGAATTGTGAGTTGTCAAACTCCTTACCATTGTCAGTTCTGATAGCTTTGAGCTTAGTTGAAAGGAATCTTTCGGCGCGTTTCACATGATTTAAAAAGGTGGGAAAAGTAGCTGTCTTATCTTTAATCGGATACAGGGCGATTTTCCTTGAGTGATCATCGGTGATACTCAAAAAATACCTCTCTCCTGCATATCCCGTCGTTGAAGCAGGTCCCCACAAATCTAGATGTAAAAGTTCTAGTGGTTTTGTTGACCTAGTTTGGCCGATTGGTTTAAATGTCACCCGTTTAGCTTTATTTAACCTGCAATCCTCGCAAAAAAGTTTGGATGATTTTACCTCCTGAGCACCCCTGACACTTTTATTTGTAAAAGACTGGCTGATTAGTTCAGGGTTCATATGGCCCATTCTGCGGTGCCATCTGCTCAATGCACTGGCAGGTTTTTGATTACTTTTGCTTAGGGTATTTCGTTTCTTTCTAGCTGTAGTTTCATAAGCCTTACCTTTCTTCGATCGAGTTTCTTTCTCGTGTTGGTAAGCTTTCTTTCTCGCAGCTTGTTCTGGGGTTAGCTGCTGTTTTGCATAAAAAATTCCCCCCTGTTTGCGAGCTGTGAAATAACCTTTTCCATCTTTATCGTAAACGTGGAGTTGTCCATTTCCCCCTTCAAAAGTAAATCCATCTTCGTCAAGTAAAGGTAATGAAACTATGTTGCGCCTTAGAGATGGTACATACAATGCACGCATAAGCGTAATGGCGCGTTTCTCGCCCTTACAGAGTAGGTCGACTGGCCCTCTTTGCTTGATAGGGATAGGCTTTCCCCTAGTAGCAACTGCTAGGCTCCTGTCATTTACATCCTCAAGGGGTCCATCAAATAGGAATTTATCCTTACAAAAATGATGGGTTGCCGCTGAGTCGACGACCCAGTCACCTGGATTACTGTGAGATGTAAATAGGGTTTCTACAGTATAATGGCTCTGGGGTTTTTCATTATTTGGTGAGTTTCGCCGGAACGAGCGTTTAGATTTTCTACGCCCCGGTGATTTCCCACTTGGGTATTTCCCTAAATGGACTTGTTTGTTGGGAGAAGGGCTTCTCGATGGAGTTTTCGGTCGGAAATTGTCTTTATTCCAACTTCGAGAATTATGCCGACCCGAAAAGGTGTTCTGCGTTTCGCAAGTAGCGTTTTCACGCTTATCCTGTCTCTGCACGCTAATTCGGGTTTCTTCGGCGACTAGTTCAGTTAGAATGGCTTCAAATTTAAATTCCGCATCTTTCCAACGAAGTATAGTTTGCACTAAGTGATCAAACTCCGATGGTAAGTACCGGATTAGCTGGAAACAGAGGTAAGTCTCATTTATTTCTTGATTTATTCCCTTTAGGCTTTCGTTTAACTTGCGGATTCGTGCCGCAAACATGTTAATTTTCTCGCTAGCGTAGGGCTTACAATTAACCAGTTCGGTAAATAATTGCATGTGCCGGCTACGACTATCAGGCTGAAAATGCCTATTTAGGGTTGACCATGTGTCCTGGGGGGTGGTACAATGTTCCACGACCGACTTAAACGCAGGGGATAGGTTTAAAAAGATTGTAGATAAAGCGAGTCGGGTTCTTCTTTCAAAGTCCCTTACCTCAGCTAAATTTTCCGCACTTGCTATCGGTTTGGTTTCGCGGTTATTCACAATGTCCCACGCATTAAGGGATATTAGTACAAATTTAATATCTGCTACCCAGGTATGGAAATTTTCCTCGGTCAATTTATCTATAGCCATATGGGGTTGTAAAGAGGCCATGTTTTAAGTTACAAGTACAGTATGTAAATCTATATATATATATAAGCATATAAAAAAAATGCAAGACAGTATTTAAAACACTAAATATTATATATATATACAAATAGGCCCCCCCCAAATATAGAATTTCATAAATTCAGGGCCTTTACCTTTTGTTTATCCCTTCGACGCTTATCTTCTCACATATCACAAAGCTTTCGCGTTGTGCTCTGCTATTTTAGATCAAAGTCACCCTTAAGTAAAGAGTAGTTGTTTACAACTTAACTTTAGGGCCTGAGGCCCATAACCAAAATGTTACGGAATTGAGCCGCTAGAACCTGGCGGCTCTTCCAACCAAAGTTAGTTAAGATTTGGGGGCAGGAATGCCCCAAACTTTACTGATAGCTAATAGTGCAGAGTCGTACTGGCTAGCAGGGAAGGTTGGACTCTTAATCTTTAGATATAGTCAGAGCAACGCTAGCTAGCTTTGTTGTGTGATATGCAAGATGTTAAAAAGACGTACGAAGGTTTAGGTAAAATAACAAATACATTTATTTAGTAAAACGACATTAAAGTGTCTTGTTTACAGACGCACTACACAGCTCGTAGTGTTATCCTAAAAAGTTGGCTTTGTCGTGTTCTTACCGAGGTGTAGAAAAATAAAAGAAAAATAACTCACAGGTGGTCGAGGCAAAGCTTTGCTATCGTGGTAAGAAAACACTTAAGGTAGATAGCGCCTTCCTGGCACAAAAACTATCCCGTGGCTACCTGCGGGCATGCAAGGTCGAGACAACTAGAGCATCAGTGCACTGCTGGCAAGTTGGTCGCCGCTTCCTAATACGGGTCCTCGGTAGAGCCTGGCTCGGTAAAATCGCTTCTCAGCAATTATCACTCAACCACACCGTCTAATACCACAGCGAATACTACATCGAATACCACATCGAATACTACACCGTCTAAGTGAACGGGCTGGGTATTTATACCGGCGTCGACCGCCGCGCTCCCTCGTGGCAGGAGAATAGCGAAGTTAATTATGCTAATTTTACGTGATGTGCGTTGACGTCATTCTTAACTGATGGTATGGCGTCATCGTTGGATGAATGACGTCGTTCGGCTGGCATATCGCTGGTCATGACGCAACTGGCGTCTGACGATGCTTACACATTGCTGTGGAGGTGGGAAATGATGTAAATACATCGCTCCTGCTACGTGGCTGGAAGGTTAGGGGAAGAAGAGGAAAGCTAATCGGGATTTTCCCTAACAGTTTGCTATCAGTTAACACAGTTAAAGTTCTATTGTATAAATAATATTAAATGCAATGATAGATTTGTAAAGTGCAAACAGTTCTTTTTTGAATGTGGAATAATTTTTCTGACCTTGTTTATGTGCCTTACTAAAATATGATATAGGTAATAATTTATCATCAAACTTCTGTATCAAAATGCCAGAAATAGCCATATTTGATGCGTCAGTATTTAAATAAAAATCCTGATCCCACATGGGTAGTTTGGTTTAGAAAAGAATATTGACTGAAGGTTATTAAAACACTCTTGAAGATAAGGAGACCAAATAAATTTAACTTTTGGTGAAGTGATGTCAATTAAAGGTTGAGTAAGAGCAGCAAAATTCAGTTCAATCAACGCGATTTCATTGGTTAGAAGGGGTTGCTAGCGAGGTACCAGAACGCAATAATTATCGCCAAGCGAAACGCGCCAAACCCTGGCGGAGAAATCCAAGATGGTGGCCGTGCACATAAATCTAGAGTATCCCCGTAGTTGCCTTTGCAATTTACAACTGAGCATCTAAAAGACATTTTATAATAACTTATGAAGCATTCTTCTATAGCACATGTCGAAGGAAGAAAAATGGTTCTGTTGTTATCTTTCTTGTACGCCAGAAAGACGCGCCAAAATGAAAATTGACGAATCACAAGCGCGTAAAACATCGCCAACATCATAAATTGGCAACTTTCAGAGATAACTTCTTTTAAACGGCATCCACTACGAGAGAAGGTCAAAGTCCACGTCGGACTACCCTAACTACGTCACTCTTTAAAGTGGCAACCCGTGCGAAGGCTTTCTTCTATAGGAGGTGTTGCTCAGGCCCACTCGTGTACCGTTGTTAACTACACGGCACAAAGCTTTACGCCTCGCCTGGGCCTGCCAACACCTCCATTGGACTGTTGATGACTGGAAACACATTGCCTGGTCTGACGAGTCTTGTTTCCAATTGTATCGGGCGGTTGGGCGCAGGGCCGTTTTTCTAAATAGGCTAAGTAGGCTGCAGCCTAGAGCGGCAAATTTTCAGGGGCGGCAGTTTGGCAATTTATTCAAAAGTTAAAATGAAGTATTTCAGACGTTAATAATATTTTCCGTACGAATTTAAGAATACATGTTACTTAAAAATATGTTTTAGTCCTTCTACATAGCCTACTTTCTAAAACTATAACATAATACAAATTCACAGCACATAATCTTGTATTATAACTTTCTTTTAGTGCAATCTAATTTGGTTTGACAACACTGGCACAAGCGCAGCAATGAACTCTATCCTTTTGTTGTATAAAACAAATGTTTTAAGCAAATATGAACTGTAGAGGGGGCGGCAAATGGACTTTAGCCTATAGGCGGCATACTCTTAAATCCGGCCCTGGTTGGGCGTTTAATGGTATGGAGACAACCTCATGAATCTATGGACCGTACACGTCAACAGGGGATTGTTCAAGCTGGTGGTGCCTCTGTGATGGTATGGGGCGTGTGCAGTTGGCGTGATATGGGACCCCTGATACGTCTACAGACGACTCTGACAGATGACGGGTACATAGGCATCCTGTCCGATCATCTACACCATTCATGTCCATTGTGCATTCCGACGGACTTGGACAATTCCAGCAGGACAATGCGACATCCCACACGTCGAGAGTTTCTACCGAGTGGCTCCAGGATCACTTTTCAGAAACTTCCATTGGCCACCGAAATCCCCAGACATGAACATTATTGAGCATATCTGGGATGCCTTGCAACGTGCTGTTCAGAAGAAATCTCCGACCCCTTGCACTCCTATTGATTTGTGGACTGCCCTGCATGATTCATGCTGTGAATTGACTCCAGGATACCTTCAGACATTAGTCGAGTGCATGCCATGTCGTGTTGCAGCACTTCTGCGTGCTCGTGGGGCTCTACACGATATTTAGGCAGGTGTACCATTTTTTTTCTGGCTCTTCAGTGTATATATATATACACTCAAGAGCCAAAACATTATGACCACCCCTACATTTTGCAATGAATTCGCCTGGATGACGTGGAAGGCACGTGATCAGGTGGAAGTGGTATTTAACTGTTGCTGGAGAGTCTGAAGAATCATTCTTTCACTTACTTCTGTGTGTGATGGGAAAGGCTGCGGATCTAAGCGACTTTGATAGAGGGCATATTGTAATGGCTCGAAGGCTCGGAACAAGTATTTCCGAAACTGCACGACTCGTGGGTTGTTCGCGACCTACAGTTGTTAGTACTTATGCAAAGTGGATGAATGACGGTGAAACCAGCAGTAGACGACATGGTGTTGGACGTCCACACGCTATCAAAGAAAAAGGTCGTCGGAGACTGTCTCGCATGGTGAAGCAAAACCGGAGCCAGACAGTGGCTCAGCTGACAACCCAATACAATGCAGGGCCAAGTAGAATAGTATCGCAGCACACTGTTCAGCGGACACTATTGAATATGGGGCTACGCAGCAAACGTCCCACTCATGTGCCTTTGCTGACCAAGCGTCATCGCCAACTGCGGCTGCGCTGGGCCCGGGAACATCGCGACTGGTCCATGGATCAGTGGGAGAGAGTTGCCTGGTCAGATGAATCACGGTTTGTCATTCATCACGCCGATGGCCGTGTCAGGATACGCCGTCTTCCAGGCGAACTGTTGCTCCCTCAATGTACAGTAGATCATACACAGGCCGGTGGTGGCGGTATTATGCTTTGGGTGACGTTCTATTGGGCGTCTCTGGGACCCGTGGTTGTGGTAGAGCAGACCATGAATGCTACAGGGTATCTGAACATCATTGCGGACCAGTTGCACCCTTACATGGCCTCTGTTTTTCCAGCTGGAAATGGAATGTTCCAACAGAACAACGCCCCGTGTCACAAGGCTAAAATTGTGTTGGAGTGGTTCCAGGAACATGATGCTGAATTCCAGTTAATGTCCTGGTCGCCTAACTCACCGGATCTCAATCCGATAGAACACATTTGGGATGTCATGGGACGGCAGCTCAGAGTTCAAAGACCACCAATTCGCAATATCTCGGATTTGCGTGACCGTTGCTTAAACATCTGGTACAATCTGTCTCCGGTCATCTACCAAGGACTTGTGGCATCCATGCCAAGGCGGGTTGAAGCTGTGTTGCGCGCCAAAGAACTCGTTATTGACAGGTGGTCATAATGTTTTGGCTCTTGAGTGTATATATATAACTTTGACATTTGTTTACATAGTTTGCTAAATGAAAACAATTATCAATGCTCCAAAACATGCAAAGAAAATAATGCTATGAATTTAAAATTACTCCATTTATTAAAGAAATATATATCAAGCCTCGAAGAGTAATACAATTCAGAGCAAATCACAATTACATTGAACTTGTAACAACATAAAACAGTTACTCAGCATTGACTTTTATGTATAAATTGTTATATTTCCATCTTCAGACGAAATAATTATTTTCCCTTTTAATCGAAGACAAAATACAACGGCTCAGACTCTCAGACCCATTTGCAGCATCTGGAAAACAACGAGATTCGTCATAAATTACATTACCAATGATAAAAACAGCACACTCGTATAAGCGTATTTAACAGAGAGTCTGAAAGGATAAAATTTTAATACCGAGAGGCACTTAGAAAGGCAGCATTATTGATTTACATTAGTTTTATTTCGGAGTGTATCCACTTTCAAAGTCTGAAGTTGGCCCGTTTAATACCTCCGTGGTGGCTCGTGTCTGAAGTTGACAAAATGCCCATAAAGGAAGATGCATTTATATCGAGTTTGCCTCGGACCAAGTCGATGAAAAATCAAAAAACTACATATGAAAATACTGCTATTAGAAAAATACACTCCTCCACTGAATCGGCAAACTCGGCAAAATTTGATTTTTAAATCAAAAGTTGATATTACGAATCATTCGTTATTGCAAGTCTAAATATTCGCTTTTTCTAGTAGATAAGTCCCTTAAAATTTCTGATTTCATTTTAATCAAAAATTTTAGATCCATAAGTAGAAAGAAGCACCAGCTAACTTGTAGCAGTATTAAATACAACTTCCAAGTATGAAGAACTGTTAAAATTAAATCAAGAATATTAATCGCAACAATAAACGACGACACTTACCGTCATATTCTACAATGATACACGGACTGCCTTGCACTAAGAATCGGAGAGTTTTGATGTAACAATCCCTGATATAAATCCGTTTTTCCTCCTCCATACTGCATCGACTTTTCCACAAAGTTGCCACTGGGTTAGAAAACTCAGCTACGACGAAGATGTCCTATGGAGATATCTAATATGAATGACTTTCAAATTGCTGAAATGAATTCCAAATTAAGTCATTCTATAAAAGTAGTGGATGATATTTATCAAGTCAGATGAGCCCCAAGTGAGAACTTGGACTTGTTTTTAGTTACAACCCTTTCACAGCGGTAGCTTTCTTCCTTACTCTTGGGTACTTGGCTCGCAGCTAAACAGAATATTACCATTAAACAGAAATATCTGTTAATGTCGTCAGCAAATCTGCCTTTTTATTTTTTGTATAAACATCAGTATCCAACTTTGTTCAGTGAAACTGAAAGTAAAACTTTTTATACAGCTTTGCTACAAATAAGGAGTTTTTCAGGATTGAGGCTAAAATATTTAAGCAGCCCGAAAAATAATTTTGAAAATGGAGAAATTGACTAGCTCTTGCAGTCTTATAATTACATGATTCAATGAACAAACATTTCAAAGATTTCAAACAACGTAAGACTATGTTCTGACTGAATCTATAAGGGTAGCCTAGGGGTAGCACGCTGGCCATTTAATACCTCCGTGTCTGTCTAAGACGGATAAGGGTTCGTTCAATCGGGAAAGACGGATACGGGTTCGTTACGAGAAAGTCAGCTCCGACCATCGTAGTGGCGCACCCCTCAGGCCGCTAGCCTGGTCAGGGGGCATCAGGAACAACAAGCTCTGTTTTCACCTCATATGGGGCAAGCGGTATTTTGTTCAAAGTATCGTCGTGATGTTGTACCTCCAAGTAAAATCACTCGTGCATTTGAGTTCTTTACCCGTCAGCTGTTTTCAACAAGTTTCCTCCCGAGCAGGAAGCAAACGACGAAAAGGCTTCCAAAACCTTCCCAAGTAACAGCTTTAATCGTATACGATCCGCTTATTTTTGAGTACCCCTCGTAAAACGAAAAATATTGATAAAATAGAAAGAAACAAAAGTAGTATTTTTTTCTGTCAGGTAGTGTTAAAATTTTTAAACATAAAACTCCATCTACTACCATTGACAGAAAGCCCTTTCATCACTGAGTTGCCTTATTTTCTTAAGACAATAAGTAAAACAGGAATATCAAAAGTGAACTCATTTTTATTTTGTAAATAAAAATAACATACCTCTACCAAAGATATTCTGTAGACAGGATTTTTATAAGTTCTGTTCACATTTGCTCCTTGATCATTTTCAATAGGCTTAAGGAAACCGAAATCTTTTATTGCGTCATCTTTCTCATTTAAAGTGCCCTCTGTATTACATGATAACGGAATGATGATAATCAGCTTTTTGAAAGAAATATGGATGTCGTGTTCCTTCTCAAATGTTGTTATTCTGTCTATAATATCTGCAAAAGATGAAATAGTAACATGTACCTAAGCCTACAACGAAACATCCGTATAAACATTCCTGCGAAATTATTACTTTTTTCTCTATTGTAATTTTAAACCAATTTTCAGTGGTGCAGCAGGAGATTTAGAGATTAAATACCCTCCACCTAAAACATTGTTTAGGTATATCGATAGTAAAGTTTTCTTAATTGCAATAATTCTAGGTTATTAATGAATTTCAACACACACATTACCCCCCCCCCCCCCCAAAAAAAAAAAAAAATGACTGTGCTACTCCTATTTTATACTCCAGAAGAAAAATAAAAGAGTCTTGACTCGACAATCAGCAAATGATACGAAAGTGGTACGATTTAGAGCCGGAGTTTTTCACGACGTATTGAAAATGTATGCAAAGTTTGTTTTCGGCAGTGCCGTATTTGCATATTCACTGCAGTGCTACCCATCTTATTTTCATCCTACAGAGGGTGTTGTTCGGTGTATACAAAATAACGTTTTTGTGGGCCTCAAGTACGTGAGCAATTGTGGGCTTTCCCGCGTTGCATTGACGCCTAAGTCGTTACTTTTACGTTCGACATTATTTGCTTTTATTTTGTATGAATAAATAATTAACTGAAACGAAATACGATAAAAACTGACTTCTAAAATATAGAGTGTCAGATATTTAAACACCAATTAGAATAATAATAATAAAACACAAAATTAACATTAAAATTATTAAAGTATTTTTTGTTACAAAGTATTTAATATAAAAATTGGTGAGTCCGGCACAATCTGTCATAATATGGAGAATGGTTGCAGTGATAGCAAATGTCTATGAGTGACTAAGCCGCGTGATGATGACATCCAATTTTCTGGGAAATAATGGAGGCCAGTGGGTTTTATTTGCGGCCTCCTTCTGACCAAAATAATGGCCTTCGTAACATGTTTAAGGGACAGGGAGATTTAAAACAACATTTGGATTTTCGTTTCCTGCGATTCCTACATGAGCTGGTATCCAGCAAAACTGTAACCACGACATTTTAATTTATGATGATGGGTAAGGACAGTAGGAACCAGGCTATGACTGAAACACACTTAAGGAGTCTGAGTAAATGAAAAAAATTTGACTGTGATGATGCGAGATAAAATCAAGGGCTAAAATTTCCGCAGTAAAAACAGAGACGGATGATGGAAGTTTAAAACTATGTGTAGTCAAACAAAGACACAACCGACGTGGTGTGTTGTCTTGTATAAATATCTAGGTAGTTGGAAAACTTGTCACGATGGGAATAAAAAATCTGTTTGCAAATTAATGAATCTGTATTAGATTTGTTAAAATTATGACACGGGTTGACATAAGGAATAAAATTATTCTTCCCAGGAGGAAAGTGAAAGAGCAGACGCGAACAAACATTTATATTCTCGAGAGAAGTGTTTTCAAGTTGCATCGGAGATCGTGCGACCGTCATGAATAATACAAGATATTAGGTTGTGGTAGGTGTATAGCCCCATTGCCCTTTTAGCTTTTGTTCGTATATACTTGGAGGGATACAGTAGAAACGTATTTCGGCCACGACTCCCTTTGACTCTGCCTTCGCACTTTTCTAGCGAGAGTTTTAGCACGTTTAAAGGCTAGAAGATTTTCCGTCGTTGGGTATCTACGAAATATACCCCAGGCCTTCCTTTGAATTTTTTATAGCATCTTTGCACTCTTGGTTCCACCATGGCTTGCGATGTTTCGGTGAGGAGGATGACGTTTTGGGGATTGATGCATCGGCAGCTTTAATAATAATATGTGTGACTCTACGAATAGCTTCATATGCTTCGCTAAAATAGCCTGTGATTCAAACTTCTGCCAGCTGGCAGCATCGTAAATCAACCGGGGTGAATGTTCACAAATACAAGATGATAGCAGAGGCTGAGAACGAACTGACATTTATCGAAGGCAGGGAGCATGCGAAATTCGGATGTTTTTGCTATCAGAACAGCCTGACATCCGTCCAGCACAGCGTGACCAGAGCAAGAACCGATTCAATTTGCCTCTAGCAAATGAAATCACTACCATTTTCACGACTAAAGGAAACTATGACTTGAAAGTCTTTTCTAAGGGATCTGGGACTAAATACCTTGAAAATATCAACTCACAGATCCATTACTGTTTCCTTACGGAGAACGTGGATGGGATAAGAATATGCACATGAAAGACAGACCAAGGTAAGTATAGAAAAGTGACTTGGTTGCAGTATGTGGCTTCCGGAAAGAAATTTCTGCTTTACACAACTCCGGCAAGTTGTACCTTCAGTACTTAGTCGATCAGAACGTATGAGTTGAAAGTGAGCGTCTTATATACAACAGGACACAGCTTGAGCAAAAGCAACTCAGAGTTGTGACATTCGCTGGAGGCAGCCGATCATGGAGTACAACCTAAAATCATGGACACCCTGTATATATATATATATATATATATATATATATATATATATATATATATATATATATATATATATATATATATATATATACAGGGTGTCCATGATTAAACTTCCCTACTTTTGTGTAGGACATATTGAAGGGATGGGAATTTGTTTGAGCGAATAAAAAAATAGTTCAAAATTTCACCACCAGAGGACGTTTTTTAATGAATTACACATTTACGACTAGTTCTTTACTTAAGATTTCACCATCTTTTTATCCATAGGTCACCCTAACACAATAACTCATACTCATTAAATTTTACAATCTTTAAAGTGATTGCAAAGTCGATCGGAAACTTGTTCGATAACTAATTTTCGGACAAACGATTTGAAGGAACGAAGAAGAAACAAATATGCAAATTAATTTTTGTCGACGTAGAGCAGAAGTTGTTATAAAACATTGAAACTTTCATGGCGATTTTGTTTTCAGCGTGCTTGCTATTGCTAATCAGAATGTCATCGTTACGATTACCAGATCGAGCTTTGTTAGTAAAATTGTTTTACCAAAACGAAAATTCAGCACTAGTTGTTCTACGAAAATTTCGGAGTTTGAAGGGGATACGAAAAGGTTCATTGACTGTTAAAGGCCTTCGGTTAATGGCTGCCAAATTTGAAGAAACTGGTTCTTTTAACATTCGTTCTGGAAGAGGAAGGAAACCTGTTTCCGCAGAAGCTGTAGAGAAGTTTGCGCTTCAGGTGGAAGAGAACAAAGCTTCCAACGAACAGGCTAGTACCAGTGTCCGTCGTGTGACAGAAGCATTGGATCTGCCCCGTTCAACAGTCCAGAAGGTCATGCGGAATATCCTCCGGTATTATCCGTACAAGCTTCAATTTGTGCAGAGGTTGCTAACACATAATTTCGAGACTCGACAGCGATTCTCACTTCAGTTTCATGCTCGCTTTGAGGTTGATGCAGAATGGTCTTGGAATATCCTCTGGACAGACGAAGCACACTTTTATTTGGACGGTTCAGCGAATACTCACAACTGCCGAATTTGGGAACCAGAAAATCAGCGTTTAATCTTAGATGTTCCGATGCATTCACCGAAAGTAACCGTGTGGTGTGGATTTTGTGCATTTTTTATTTTCAGCCGGTATTTCTTCGAGGAATTAAGTCCTAGAGGTCCAGTAGCATGCTCGGTCACAGGGGAGCGATATGCATCCTTGTTACAGAATAAAATTGTTCCGGATCTGCAATCAAGCCAGTGCCTTTGAAGCACAATTTTTATGCAAGATGGAGCTCCTCCACACATTACCATTTCCCCGGGCACACTGCGGTCAACTGTAGAACATGCTATCTTACGATTCCAAATGGTAGCTGAAAATGATGGCCGTCATGTTGAACATGTCTTGTTGTAATAAATTTTTTTAACTATAGCAAACGTTGGCTAAATGTATAATTCGTCAAAAAACGCCCTCTGGTGGTGAAATTTTGAACTCATTTTTTTATTCGCTCAAACAAATTGCCATCCCTTCAATATGTCCTACACAAAATTTCATAACTTTCTGAACAATAGTTTCGACTGTAGATAACTTTAAAATAGGAAGTTTAATTATGGACACCCTGTGTATGTGTATATATATATATATATATATATATATATATATATATATATATATATATAAACCCTAAGAGACGACGTTGCCCCCCCCCCCCAAAAAAAAAACAACTCTGGACTGGAGCCGCCCTTCAGTTTAACAACCAGAAGAAATCGCACCTATGGAGGAGGCGTCGAAATGATACGAAAATTTTCTCATCACTAAAAAGCCCGCTGGACGGTTCAGTTTGACCGTCCGTGGCACTAAGTTAAAAGCTGATAAGACTGAAGTTCAACAAGCACTGCGCTCCCTGAGTTAGAAAGCCTTTGTTATTCCGAAAATAAAATAGAATTTGCTCGATTTCGAGCAACGGGATCACTAGTTATTCTAATTGGTATTTAAAAATATGGTACTCTATATTTTAGAAGTCAGTTTTTATTCGTTTTTCGTTTCAGTCAATTATTTATTCATACAAACTAAAAACATGGTAAAAGCAAATAACGTCGAACATAAAAGTAACAACGCGGGCAAGTCCACAGTCACTGACGTGCTACTCGCATGAGGTTCGCAGAAAACATTCTTTTATTCTTTGCCGAGCTGTAGGATGAATATAAGATGGACAGTACTGCATAGAATACGCAAATACGACACTGTCGAAAACAAACTTTGCATAGATTTTGAATGCGTCATGAAAAACTCGGCGTTTTTTCTCATTAATATCTAACACATTCTTGGTCTAAATCATACCGTTTGGCGACAGCTTTGGGTCGACGGGATAATACATAAATACCGTATATCGCAGCAATACTCAGCCAACCAGTATTTGACAAAATCAAATGATGACTCATTTACAGCAGGCATCCTTGCAAAAAGAAAAGACAGATAATTACAAGATAAAAAGACATTTTATATACCATGTTTTTAAATTTCGCTATTACGTTAATAGGTTCAATATTACGTTAATAGATGGCGCCTGTAGCGCAGTTACTTTTGGCTGCAGACGCTACTCGTATTTTTACGCAATGGATTTTAAAATATGGAAGATGGCTAAAAGTATTAAAATAATGCATTGTCATCAAGTTCTGAGCTATTCTAAAAGTTTCAAATGTCTAGCTAGTCGGGAAGTTAGTTAAAAATCGATTGCAAGATTTGTACCAGACAAACACACACACACAAACAAGAAAGCAAGTTAACAAAAACATGGTAAAAAATGACAGAGGTACTTACTTTCTAAAACTAATTTGTAGTATGCATCGTAGGCTTGATGAGCCCAATAGGCCCCTATACTTCTACTGTCCTTTAGGCATGTATTCATTTCAGCTTTACTGTAGCCATTTATCTATATTTTGAAGGAAAATAATAATTATCAATGATTATCATAGAAGATCGAACACATTCTAAAGCAATTCTTAGATTTTAAATAAATTAAAAAAGGTATAAGCAGCTCATGAAAAAAACTGTCTTGATTCAGTCCCAGAGTGAGAAGTGAAATGTTTTGTTAAAAGTTTTCTGTTCCTATATATCCTCGGGAGGTCCATTAACAGGCGAGGAAGTCCCCCCTTTAAGCAAGTTAGAATGTGGCGCAGGCAAAACTTACATCAAAGTACCAGTCATGGACCGGGATAAAATATTTCCTAGCCAAAGAAGTTGGTGAACCTTCCTTTGCTAAGAGCCCTGATTTATCATTAGTCATGTAAGGAGGCAGAAGTGGATAATGGAATGGCCCTACAAATTCCGTTCTCTGCCAAGATGATAGCAGGGCTTGAACATGTTGTTGCTATTGTTGTTTGCCAACGAAGACATCTATCTAGGGAGACGGCACAATTTTGACACAACAGCTCTGTTAAATGGAATTCAACACTTCTGTTCTCCGCAGATGAGTCGATTTTAATTCTAACCTGACCTTACTAAGGCAAAACATGTTATTCGTGTTTATTTTGTTATTCCACAAATCCGACAGTTACATGGGCTCTGATACCAGTTATCCGGACGAATGACATTCGACATTTTAAAAATGCTATTATTATTATTTTTTGCTTTGTTTTTAATGTTATTTTTATATATGAGGCAGTGAAAGGCAAAGTGGTGCAAGTCACATTTTGAACTTTTTTTCATTTGAGGGCAAAAATGCAATTTCCATATTCAATTTATGGGGGAATTGCAAATAATTATTATTTGCAATATTATAATAATTATTATGAATAATAATTTATTCAATTTATAGTGGAATTTTTTTGTAGTTTTTGCTGTAAAACGCCTTGGACTTAACCACTTTGCCTTTCACCGCCTCATATATATTCTAATACACAAGGAAATTACTATACAAAGATTATTTGTCTAGTCTTGATAATAATGTCATTAAAGTTCCAAGTGCTATACAATAGTAATATACAGTGGTATCTCGGTATTCGTCGACCGAGCGAGTCATGTCAATTGAATTCATTCGTTCATAAATGGATGGGGTTGTTTCCTTAACCAAAATCTTTGAACTCAACGGACATCATTTAAAACAATAATTAGTATAAAATAAATCACTCAAAGGAGTTTCTATTCTAATGGGAGAAGTTATTGCTCGGAAGGGGAATCATCAGGCGCGTCCACACTCACAGATTCAGACCTATCAAGCAAGAGAAACTTACTTCTGCCTACGTTTCAAAATGTTTCTGAAGTGAGCCATTAATCATGTCCGCATTTCGACTTGAACAAAAATTTGTCATTCAACCTATTCCAGAGACAGGTCTTGATGATGTGAATCGAAGCATTTTATTAGTTTTTTTTTTTTTTTTTGTGTCGAAATGTACCGAGGTATAACTGTATTCTATAAATAGTTGTGCATTTAAGAGCACAATTTCAACAAACTTTCCAAGAGAGAGCACAAATTTTAAGAACCCCCAATAGGAAGATTTTGTTGACTTTCAATGAAGAATATAACAGTAGGAGGGGGAAATAAGTAAGAAATAGAAAGGAATTATAGAGGAAGGGAAGATGCTCCATTTTTGAGGAAGACAAAATTTGGCAACTATCTGACTCGCGGTAAATGCCCTCTGCCAAGTGATAAAGAGCTTAGCTTAACGTCATATTGCTGTACTCTGAAAAATCCTGATTCGTTATTAAGGGTACCATTATAACACATGAGTTTGAAACCCCCGTCAACTCCCCAAGTTTATCAGATAAAGTACTAATGCAATAAAGAAAATTTTCCTTTAGCCGGACGCATTTTGGCGTTTGCCCTGGCGAGAATTGTAAACACGTGAACCTTATGAATACGGCCGAATAGATAGGCTCAATCTTGATGAAACACTATTACACACGGAACGTGGACGAATTTCAACTTTGGGACCTACCTGTATCAGAAGAAGGAGCTGTCGAGCAAAGGGGATCAATACTTGTGAAAATAAACATCCAATGAAACTGTATTTTAATGATGGCGTACCTCCAAGTCGCTACAAAAGAAATCTTGGATCCAAAAAGCGGTAAAAGATTGAGCGCCAAATGGAGAAATAAGCAACAACAGGAACGGCAATCGTAGCTATCTGTGACGTTTGAAGACATTTTGAAGGACATTCAAGATGTTTAGTCTCCTGGATAATTACTTACTTAATAATGAAAAAAAATCATGTTTACTCAGCATTTTGTTCATTCACGCACAGTTAATAAACAAAACCTCCGAAAAATGCGACATGTGAACCCTATTTGGCGATAAATCACTTGCGCCCGGCTAAAGGAAAAGAACCGAATTTTTTTAGGAATCCACAAACACCATTTTTCTTGCTGGGAAACAAACGTGCGATGAGTTAAATTCATATCAGTGGTAAGATATATCTGTGACCTAATTTGGCACCAAATTATATAAACAAGTTCAGATTATCTAAAATCTTCAACAGGAAGCAGTAAAAAGTAAAGAAAGTTGACATCATTGTAGTCGTCTTGTCTACAAGAATCAAGAACCTCCGGATAACAGCAGGTGCCAGATGAGGAGACAAAACGATCTCGAAAAGGGCCGGTCAAAGATATGTTCTGGGACAATTTCTACAGTCAATAAAGGATCTTGTGTCGTGAGCGCCTTAAAGAGATGTCCAGCTATTAGTAGAAGCAATTATTCTGGGGCAGTTCAAGTCCAAAACGAGTTGGATAATCTGTCCACTACGTTAACATCAGCTTGGGCCATGCGAGTCGGCACACTCATTGACTTGAAGCGTACAGGACACAATGAAGTTGACAAAGATCACTTATGTTGTGGCTTCCCCACTTCTTATAGCTTTCGAAGCTGATCTCGAGTCAGAAAAGAGTTGAGCAAACGGCACGAAAAAGTGCTTCCCTTAATTCACTGGTGAAATTCGATGCAATTGGACCAGTGTAAATTTTGTGCAAAGTTTTTTCATCATTATGACATCAATACTAACAGCAATAAAAACAAGTCAACTCAACATAGTTTATGATCAAATTGGATGATTATGCAAAACATTCACACTCTCTAATATTGTTTTGAGCTGAGAGATTGGTGTTTTCGATATCTGTGTAAAAAAAAAAAACTAAATAGCCATACTAAGAATATTAAAATATAAAATTTATTTTACAATTTTAAAAAGAAATTATTCTAATGCTCTGATGAAGTTATGAAGTATAATCTTTCCATAATCACACAGTTATACTTAAACATATGAAAAAATAATTGAGAGACATACTCCTAAAAAAGTAACAAATAAATTACAGACCTGTCTAAAGGCTGCTATTATCATGCAAGGTAATACTGGCCTTAACAATAATTCGTAGTATGCATAAAACTGTCCCTAAAAATGAAAAAAATACACAATAACATTCTTTATATAACATCGAAACATTTTAAAATTTGTTTTGTCTATAAACAGTAATTGTTTTAAATCATTCATTCAAAGCCTGTACATGGTCTTCAAGCTACGTGTTTTCTACATTCTCTTACTGGTTATGAAAATTGACAAAAATATTTAATTGAACAATACAGATATTTATGCAACTGATCAAAAGAACAAACGCGCATTTTGATGGCGGATATAAAGAAATTTATGAATAAAAATAGTAGGTAGAATCTCAGAGCAAATATTTCTAAAAATTTCCCAACCTCCAAACAAAATTTGAAAAATTCTCGATTTGCGGTAGGTCGACGATATTCTACACCCCGTTGTGTTGCCCTTCATATCACGCCATCCTGGGCTTACATTTCAGCAACATAATGCCCGCCCGCACACGGCGAGAGTTTCTACTGATCTTCGTATCTTCGAGAGTATCTTCGTGTGATATATATATATATATATATATGTAGAAAATTGATTTGTGAGAGATGGAGACTTCGACCTGAACGAATTTTATTCCGTTGGGCTTAGGCCCTTTTCAGACGAGGCACATAGTTGATCAAACTGATTTCCGGGCGGCTGTCAAGGAGTGTAGCCACCATAGAAAATGTATGGGAATCGCCGGAACCTTTTTACACGGAGTGAATTCAGTGCCAAGACATTTTGACATCTGGTACTTGTGCTGATAACGCTCTCATCCCGATGAGTAGACTCAACACAAAAGACATTACTGAAGGTACGCTCTTCACACCAGCTGCATGAGCTCAGTTCAGTATGGAAAGCGTTTCAATTGCAAGTTTGAATGTGGAACAATTCATCGAAGAAATTCGTATTAGTCCCGCGATATGGGACATGAGGTGTGATGAATATAGCGATAAAATTAAACGGGGTAAAGCTTAGAGGGAATTGGCACGCAAATTTTATTCAGACTTCAAAAAAATTTATTTTTGAATTTGTGGCTTAAAAAATAGAGCAGATTCTGCAGATTACAAATATATATAATTTATGTACTTTTTGACACTCTAACAACAATTATTAGCAACTTAAAAATGTAAACATACATTTAAATCCCATATAATGGGAAAGTATTTTTTGCGTTTTTCTCAAAATGTGATTTTTTCATGTAATGGTATACTTTCTGCAAAATCTGTTGCAAGTACATCTCTGTAATTTTAAACGTCAATAGAATAAGTACTCTTGTATCAATATAACCTATATTTTATTTTTAAAACTTAACATATTTTTGTAAATGGTGAAAATGTATGACAAAAATATGCAGATTTCTGATAAGTGAAATTTATAATTTTTAAAAAAATTTTAAAATAGTGTAACAAAGATTTAAATGGGTTAACTATATAAAATAAACTGTGTTTAATCATCACACAAGATTTCAAGGTAAGATTTTCACTAAATTCACTAAAAAAAAGTTACAAAGTGAATACCTCAAAAATTTCAGGGGGAAAAGTATGTTTGTTTATATTGTTATTTTAAATTTACCTTTCAATCCAAAGAGAATTTTTTTTATCTTAAAATATTCATAAAGGTCTTACTAAATTAACATGAAAAAATCATAATGATACATGCATATTTGTATATGATATGGGCTTTAAAAGAATAGCCCAAATTTCCAACTTCTTAGTTGTCGCAGATGTCCCAGTCCCCTTGCAAATATCGATATAAATAAATACAGATGCCTGCTCAATAAAGTAGTCGGTACCATTCAAATTTAAAAGTTCATTTGTTATTTTGTTAATGGTGGTTAAAAACTCCAAAATTAAAAGAAAATTTTTAACTTTTTTAGAATTTTTTTAAAAATTTATTTAGAAGCCGCATTATCATTAAAAAAAATGAACAGAGATATTTATTTCGTCATTTCAACGAAATATATTCTTTATCATTGGTTGTTTATTTGATGTTTCTATGCTGACATACGTCACTCTCTTTACATTACTTATCAACAGCATTACATCGATTAGTACAGGTTATGACTATTACACTTAAAAATATATGTGGGAGCACCAAATTGCACGAATTTACCCATTATTTAATTAAATTTATCTAGATTCACAAATGTGAGCATTGCCTTATGCCTACAATTTGAATAGTTTTCATATGAGGGAGGTTTTTGCATTAACCCTTTCAGGTGTGCAATTTAATTATTATAAATTTTTTTTAAAAGTAAGAATAAGGTATAGTGGCCCTACAAATAAAAGAAATGCGATTTAAAAAATTAGCAGAGCAAATATAAAAATAATACATTTTGTATTTTTGTAAGTAAAAACCTGAGTGCCATGTTATGATGCTTTCTTAATTCTATATTCCCCTACATCATTATAAATCAAAGACCAATATTGTGTTATAAAATTGGTGTAAAAGAAAGGTATTGGTAGAAGAAAGGTATAATATTTAAGTTAAAGTTTTTCAAATTTAAAAATGTAAGGAGGGAAATCCCCTTAAAACCTTAAAAAAACTCAATTTTTTTATTATGATTTAATTATGAAGAATGGAATAAAAGGAATCTTATGAAAAAAATGAAGTTGATATTACAACCGATTTTATGGCCAAATGTATAAAGCTAATAGTAAAGTAATTTATAGAAAATTTAAACTGTAAATGGCTTTTTCTAAAAATTGTTATTTTGAAACTTGTGTGCACTATTTCTTCAAACCTAATCGTCCCAAATTGCTAAAATTTTGTATACATGTATATCTTCTATGTTTATACAAATTCTATCTAAATTTAGTTAAGTACATATCACTAATTTTTTACAGCAATTTTTTTTTCCTTTGATATTTTTTGTAGATTACAATACATTTGCCTGAAAAATATTTTTATGGGAAATATTGTAATTATTTTAGGTGTAGATTAAAGTATGGCCCATGGATAGAATATATACACATAATTTAATGTAGTAAAACTGTCTTCTTCCACATAATTTTTCAGTCGCGTTTTCGCCTGCGTCTAGCTGCTGACGAAGCGTTGCCACAACCCCAGAAGAGAAGGTTTCGCCTTGAATTGGGCGCCGCGCCTCGTGTGAAAAGAACCTCACACAGCAGTCAACTACATGAAAATAAACAAGGCAAATCAGTTGAATCAAGAAATGTGCCTCATCTGAAAGAGGCCTTAAGCGTCCAATAGGAAAGCTTTGCGTGCACGTGACGTCACCTTTTCGGAGAGAGCATTTGTAGCTCACTCTCAGACCCCCCGCGTTACATGGACGAGTAAAGTCATGCCTTTTTCCCAGCTTCACGTTTTTATCGAATTCGCTAAACGAATTGGGATGTTTCGGAGTCTCACAGGTGAACCATGCTCTGTAGTGAAACCTTAATTTACCTTCCTCGTAAATTTGTAAATTGTAAATAGCGTGATGTCTTTTCTTTATGTGTTTAAAAGTAAATAAAATGTTAGTTTAGACATTAAACTTTTATTCTTTTCGTAAAATTCTTTCAGTAAACTTACTTACCCCTAGACACCGTCCTACATATATATATATACTAGCTGAATACCTGTGCTTCGCTACGGAGTACATTCAAATACAACGGTCAATGTATGCAATTAATGCCAAAAAAATATATAAAAAATTGCAACGGATATTTGTACAGACAAAAAAATGTAGAAGAACATTTTGAAATTAAATCTAATAGAACATACTAAAGAATATAGTACAGTTAATATAGTGCAATTTGTGTAGCATTTCTGTTACTGTATTTTTATATTTTTTTGGGATTATGTCCAATCGTCTGCCGTATTAGCAAGAAAAAAAATTCTCAATTTATTTTGTTGTTATGCACGTGACGCAAAATTAATTTTAAAGTGTCACAAAAAGAAAAGAAACCATGTGATCAGCATTTAATAAATTAAATTCTAAAAATTGATCTTTAAAAATTCACCAAAAATCAGAAAATTGATCTTGAAAATTCGGAAGTAAAGATTCGAAAAAAATTCATTTTAAAGGAATTTTTATGATCTTTCTCGTGATATAAATTTTATAACCCTCAGATTATTATTTTAAATGCAAACTTTAAAAAGGTTACAAAAACAGCTTAAAAATTTAATTTTTAAAAAATCTAAGAAGAATTTTTCAACAATATTTCTTAGTGCACCCCTACACTATAAGAAGAATCGCCATGCAAAATTTCAATCCTTTAGGTTCAGCAGTTTGGTCTGTGCGTTACCTGTCAGTCAGTTTCTGAACTGTTTTACATATACAGATATATATATATGTGTGTGTGTGTGTATTTTATCCTATGCAGCATTTCATAATTTATTTGTGTTCACAAACTCTAACTTTGGCGTTTGTTCTCCTTTTTCTGTTTTAAGTATAGCTGGAAAGGCAAATACATTATGAAACGATTTCCGTGCGGCACATTTTCGATTAACAAAAGAATCAAGACTCAACAACAGCTGGCGAAGAAGCAGCTAGGAACTATTTAGTCAATTTCAAAACAACTGTTTAATTTCCCTGCTTGTCTACCATTGCCTGTCATGCCATGTCACACATTAAATATATATTTATAACAATATAAAATGGGAAATTAAAAAAAAAACCTGTTCTTGGATATTTTATTCTGGATTACATAAAAGGAAGTCCCCTCCCCCCTGGTTCCTACTCGCTTCAAAATGTCCCAGTATTAAATAAATCAATTTTACGGGTATTCCTTACAAGGCTCGATTTTCTCTCTCTCGAGCTATTAACCCTTAGGCCATTACGAGCATGCTCAGTGCATCCATTTGAGTCTATCCCTCAATGTTACAGATGTGCTGCAGTCACCTATCTGGATTTTTCAAGTTTTGAATGTTATAAATGTGTTTCCGACATTTTAAAGTGATTGTTTCTTTCATCAATAGATGGCAGCACTAAATGGCATTCGAATACATTTTCTCCTGATAAGGAGTATATTTTTAGATGATTGTTTTGAGAATAATACATACAGTATAAAATGGCAGCAGTTTTGGGTTTTTGAATTCGAGTGGAAGCCCTTCAAAGAAGGTGATCCTATTAGACTTACAGAAAGACATTTGCAGCGCACCCACAACTGCGGATCAAAAAGGACCATGAAGATGTGCAGTATGCTGCAGAAAATCAGTAATTTGAATGAAACATAAAGAAATAAAATTGTGGTGCAATGACTGTGAAGTGTGTTTATGCATATCACCACCTTACATTAAAATATACTATACAGTAAGATATTTCTGATCAAAATAATCTGCACATTATGTAAATATTTATATATACATTCTTAATAATTTTATGTTTTATTTATTTTGATTTAAATAACTTGAGTGTAATTGACTTTGCGTTTTCGAATGTTTCTCCAAAAAGGAACAAAAAAAAAAACAACGCTGGGGGAAGAGCCGAAAGACAAAAAATCAATGGCCTGAGGTTAAGGCAGTTTTAGAATAGATCATGACTCTTCAATATGGTATTCCTAGAACAATGTGTTATACACCTTTTGAGGCCTGTTTCCATTAAGTTTGTATACCAGATTACGCCAAACAGCCGTTTACTTTGAGTGAGCATTTATATGCAATCTATAAAAAATAGCATTCTACATTTCATTGCAAATGCCTTATTGTTCTGAAATTTGTTCTACACTCATGCAAGAGGACTCTTCCAGAACTTATAGATAACAAGCAGAACATAATTTTTCCCAATCTTAATCTATGAATGTTCAGTGAGAAAATTTTAAAAATACTTAAGTCTCTCTGAAAAAAATAAAAAAATTGTGTGTGTATCAGTGTACATCCGTAAGAAGTGAAACTTCTTCAGGTTATATATTATTTTTTTCTTTTTGTGTTTAAAATAAATAGCATAGATTAGGTATGAGCAAAAGAATTTTTATTTTAAATAAAAACTAATTTATTATAGATATATTTAAAATCAGTATGATTATAAGTATTATTTTTACTCAACTTCATTTATTATAAGAGAAATAGTATTATACACTTTTGTAATCAAAGGTTTATGATAACTAAAATAAGAAATACATGTTTTACATTCAACATGATCCAGGAACCTTGTTAAAACTGCATCAATTGCTGTATTTGATTTAGTTGTTGAAATTTGTGGATTGTTTTGCATGGATGAATTTAAATTATCTTTCAAAAATTCTACCAGCTATGAAAATTTGTCTCATGCAAAATTTACAAATTTCACATGTATATATATATATATATATGTGTGTGTGTGTGTTTAAGTAAGTAAGTAATAATAACGCCCCACTAATATTAATTGTCCTATATCTAACGTGTATATCCTAATTTTCCCTCAATAAAGCCCAGCCCTATTTCAAAAGCAAAATCGGAAATTGAAATAACCAAATATTCTCTTTAACACATGCACGGGAAAGTTATTTTTACACTTCCGTGATCTTGATCCCCCTTCGAAGAAATACCACATGATCGGGATCAACCGATTAAAAGAATTCTAAGCCTAGTGGCAAAATCAGAAGTTACTCAGCATAAAAGGTGAGACAGAGGATTTTTACACTCTCTGCTTCATTACTTCCTTGCTCGCTGTCCGTGTACTGCTTTCAATCCTATACCATAATGTAAGGTTTGTATTCTCAAGCTCCGGGGTGTGCCACCAGTATTGTTTGTATGTGTCCTGCTGAATCTGAAATGTCTTCATTATGTGGAATCATAAAAATAATATGTATCACATCAGTGTTGTGCGTGTTCATCAATGCTTCTCCTCTCTGTCGTTATTTCCTCCCCGATGTGTTTTGGCTCCTGAAAAAGGTGTTCATCTCTGGATCTCAAGTGTGTGTGTTCCTTCTCTTTCCTCAAATGTATACGCCGCCATTTCTGCAAAAGTGTGAATCCATCACCTGTATCGGTCTATTAGAAGTATTACTACTCTGGCTACATCTATACTGTCGTGTTGCATCTCCTCTACACAGTAAAAGTTAATCATACGTGAAAGTACCCATTTCTCATTATATATATATATATATATATATATATACATATATATATATATATATATAAACATATATACTTATATATATATATGCATATATACTTATACATATATATATGTGTATATATATATTATAATAATATAAACAATTCAACATAAGCATAAAAATTAAAAAGTGGGCCTAGACTGCCAAACAAATTAACTTAAAACCTACCCTAGCATTGAAAACTTATAACTTTTCAATAAAAGATTGTGCAGTTGCAGCAAATCCATATATTGAAAAAGAACAAAAATAACTAAAAATAAATAATCCAACAGAGCAAGATAATTATAGGAAGAATGTAGACAAAAAACAAACAGAAAACAAGCACTTAGAGCTCCATGCACCAAAGGCAAGATTCTGTAGTAGTGCCGGAACTAAACCAGAAATTGAGGTAACCAACTGGTCTCTTCATCAGGGAGCCTAACCAAATCAGTTACCTCAAGGGAAACTTTCTGAATAGGATGCAGGTATAACCAAAAAATATCCCAAGATCCCCATTGAAACAGATAGTCAAATGAAATGAAAAGACACGGACAACTTTCACTAAGGGCTCTATGCACCATAAATGCAAGTACACATACAATCCTAATGCAAAGACTAAAGTAAAGATGCATACATACCCTAAAACAGTAAGTGACGGTTATGGTAAAACAGCAGCCAATTTTTATCCTAGTAGATACGTCATTTACCCTAGTAGATTTGATTAAGAAATTCCAAATCGTTACATTTGAAAATTATCAGGTCATCAATACATCTAAATCCGGTAACATTATTTGAGTTAAGAAATTTAGTTTCGTAAGAATGTAAGAAAATGTTTGCAAAGGCACTAGAAAAGCTATTACCCATTGGGATACCCTTTATCTGCTTAAAGAAACCCATGCCATTAAAGATGTAGTTTTCAAAAATATTAAATTTAGATAGATCAATCCAGTTATATTTTAGGATTAAAGTACTATCAAGATAGGAATCACATATTTCTGAGCAGATATTCATTAAGTTATCATGGGGAATACTAGTAAAAAGGTATTCATACACATAGGAGTTATATATATATATATATATATATATATATACACACACACATATAGATATATATACACACACACACACATATAAATTTACAGTGGAGTCCCGATAATCTGAACTTTGGTAATCCGAAACCAAAAGTCAAAAAGAACTAAAGTTACAATAAAACCACAGTGATACTAAGTAATACAAAGTATATTTCTGAAAATTGGCATCAGCACAGACAATTGCATCAATGGCTAACATTGTAAGCCCCAACTTTCTAGCTCATTCTTGGCCAGAAGTGTAACAGGTTTCCGTAACACAAAATCACGATGACTAAATTTTCTCCTCACCGCCGATAAAGAAGTTTCACTTCAAAACTATATAAACAGATATGTACATAAATTTATTCTGTGCCTCCCCTTATCTTTTTAACTGAAACTGTTTTTGTATTTTTGGAGTCAAAATTAAATTTAAAAATGCAATTTCAAATTTAAAAATTGATTATCTGCAATATAATTTTATTCCATTTATATAAGCCTATTTTACACAGAATCAAACTTTCTTTTAACACATTCTCTTACAACATTTACCATTCTCTCTATATCTATCTTAAAGCTTTTTCAATTTGAAATTACATAGAACATTATTACTTCAATTTCCACTGAGAACTATACAGTTGGAGAAAATGGTATTTTTCGAGTTAACTTTCCTATAAAAATTCCATTCTTAAAGTCATATGGTCAGATTTAATTTTAAGAATGAAAGCACTGATAAACTTTACAAAAATTTAAAATAAAATAATGCTTACCAGGTAAAAAATGAAATACAGAGTATAACATAAACAAAAAAATTGGATGATCTTTCCTGATTTGCTGTATTGATATAGTCCAAATTCAAAAGCAGTTTTCTTCTTTAACTTTACTATCAGCCATTCAATAAGAGCATGAGTACAAAGAGCTGATGATACACAATATACTGAAACAAATTATGAAAACGATGTAAAATTACAGAACTATATACAAATATACAGTGAAATTAACTTTGACAACACATTATCATAGGCAATACAATGTTAATGGAAAGGTATTGGTTATATATATATATATATAATGAAAATTTACGTACATACTTCTGGTTATGTTCTACATTTATAGTTCTATTTTTTTAAATGTAATAGCAACTTTTTTTGCCATAAATATTTAAAATTTTTATGTTTTGCGTTCTCACTTGCCCCTGCACTTGGGGCAAGTAAGAATGCAGGTCCCCATAAATCATAGTTGCTTATGACAAAATAAGTAGGGCAAGGAAAGGAATAGATATTTCAAGTTGAACAAAAGGCTATTTATTATTATTATTTTATTTTATTTTTTTAACATTCTTTCATTGTGGAGATATTTGTTGTTCAAGTTAGTAGTGTCAGCAAGTCTGAATATTAATAAAATAATTATATTTGTATTATTTGTTTTAGAGTAACAAATGTTTGTTAAAAGTTAAAAAAAAAAAAGTTTTTTCCTTTGCCTAGGCCCTACTGAATATTGTAGGACCAAAAAGACACGGAAAAATTTAGTTTCCAGGCCTTGGCTCTTCCAGGAACACTAATAAGTCATCATCTGGTATAAAAAACAACTCAGAAATTGTAATAACAGAATTAGAAATTCGATACATTCACACACAGTTTGTAATGTCCACTCTACTCACATTCACAAACAGTTGTCTAAACAAGTTAGTTTATTACAATTCACTTCTTCAAACCTACAACAAAAAAAACTAGTTTCAGTTGTATAATTTACTATTTTTGAATGTTAAGGAATTAAAAACAATCATCAGCTGTTAAAGAAACATGGCAAAATGTGGTTGGTTATGAAGTTTCTCTAGCTAGAAAACATATGTTGGGAAGAAAAAACTATTTATATGACTGTTATAACACAAAGGTAGGTTTTTTCAGTACATGGGGAAAGTGAGAACTGCCATTCTCACTTGCCCCAACACAAAATTTTTATGGGGCAAGTGAGAACCCTGCAGTACTGAAGTAATATTGCAAAAAAAAGTTTATATATAGTTTATCTGTATTTGTCATTTCTTAATGAAAAAGAGGGTATTTTCAAAATAACTCTTATGTGTCATGGTGAACTAGTTATGATTTTTATTTTTTGGGGGGTGGTGGTGGTGGGGGGTTTAGTACTCTAACTTGGTACTTCAGTTAAAATACAACGGTTTCATAGGTATAAAAATTTTCCATTTTACAATTTTTTTTTCTGTAAATAAAAACTATACATAACAAAAGACTAAGAATTTTGCTACAAAGTATACTTGAAATTTTATTAAAAAAGTTAAATTTTTTAGGGTTTTAAGCCTGCATTCTCACTTATCCCACTTCACCCTCTATATACAATGGCTCCCAAAAGTGTTCGTACACTTACGAATTTCAATAAAATAGGGGTCTATCCATTAATTAAAATGAATATTTCAGAATGGGTATTTAATAATAAGATCTATAATCTATTCTTAACAAAACTACATGAAATATTTTGAAAACATAGTAAAACTTTATTTTTAAGAAACCAGTAATCAAAAAGTAACAAAAACTTTATCTCACAAAAGTCATCGTACACTGAAATATTTTCGGATAAATTCATAATTAAAATTATCGTCTGGCACTTTATTTTTATTTTTGAATTGTGGTGGCATTTAAAATATCATTTGGCTTTAATTTTTGCTTGCCTACTCCATAATATTCTATTGATTATTTAAAAATGGCTCGTTGTTGTAAAGAAACAACAAACAGCATTCGAAAATTGATTATTTTTCATCATAGTAGTGGTAAATCAGTTCGGAATATTGCTAAATTACTTAATACATTACTTAATTACCATTCTACTGTGCAGTATGTGATGAAACGCTTGAAAGAAGAAATTTGGATCAAAAACAAGGTAAGAAAAGGATGTCCAGCAAAGTTAACAAAACATGATCACATTTATAATTAGAAAATTTGGGAAAAATCCATGTTTGAGTGCTGTAAAGGTTTCTGCAGAATTTAATGAAACATTTTCTACTTCAATTTCACCTGAAACTGTTTGATGAGTTCTAAGAGCAGCTGGATTACATGGGCGTTCTGCCTGTAGAAAATTTTTTGGTGAGAAAAACAGAAAGCTTAGGCTTTCCTTCACATTATCAATGATAAATAAGCCCCAAACATATTGGAATAATGTCTTATTTGCCGAGGAAAGCAAGTTTAACATTCTTTTTTCCAATGGGTGTATAATTGTATGGAGAAGAAAAAATGAGGAACTTAATCCCAAGAACTTAGTAGGAACAGTTAAGCATGGCGGTGAAGGTGTCCTTGTGTGGGGGTGCATGTCAGCATCAGGACTAGGTAATTTGGTATTTATTGATGGCATAATGAATCATGCTGTTTATATAACTATTTTAAGAGACAATTTAAAATTATCGGTTCAAAATTTAGGTATTGGAAACAACTTTGTTTTTTATCAAGATAACGATCCTAAGCATATGGTTCTCAACATTTGCCTTTGGTGTCTCTATAATTGTCCATAAGTTTTGAAAACACCACCTCAATCCCCAGATTTAAACCCAATAGAACATATTTGGAGAGAACTGGAGGTTTGAGTACGAAAACACGATATTCACACGAAAAGTGAACTAAAAACAATTATGATGGAAGAATGGATACACATTGATGCAGAAATTACAAAAGAACTAGTGCAATCTATTCCCAGACACTTAAAAGCTGTTGTGGATGCTAAAAGAAATCCTACTAAATATTAATTTAACGAAAAATTAGAATATTTACTAATATGTAGAGATTTTTTACAAAAGTACGATGTCTTTTATGAGATAAAGTTTTTGTTACTTTTTGATTATTGGTTTCTTAAAAATAATGTTTTACCTTGTTTTTAAAATATTTCATGTACTTTTGTTAAAAATAGATTATTTATCTTATTATTAAATACCCATTCTGAAATATTCATTTTAATTAATGGATAGACCCCTATTTCATTGAAAATCGTAAGTGAATGAACACTTTTGGGAGCCACTGTATATATATGTATATACAATGAAACTTCTTTAGATGCCCACCCCTGAAAACTGCCTTTTTTTTCGGAATCATTAGAGAAGTTACACTGTATATGTTCATTCACAACATAGGTCATGAGAACTAAAGGATTACAACAGCATTGGTACACTAATTAAATAATTTAATGCTAGTTTGTTACATATTATAAGACCTCAGCAAAGCAGTTAAGGTATATGTATTACAAGAAATTTTTTTTTAACAAAATAAAGTGTGATTTTTTTTTTCAAGGGAATTAATCATTTATCATTACTATACTATAATATATTCAGTTCTATAAATGAACACTATTTTTGAAAATGTATGGATTATGAGAATGATAAATAAAAAAAATTACTGCATGTGAATAACCACAGAATGACTTCAACTTTCCTAAATACTTTTCATATAAAGTTATAAAGAAATTCACGTAATAAAGTGTCATTTTTAAATTATATGCATCCTAATGTAAAGTTTTGTGTCGATTAAATGCGATTCTTCCCGAATATGGACGGCTTAATATAAGTTAAGTGTAACCAACACAACTAAATTTTTCCAATTTTTTTCAAAAATTGATTAGTTATAACTATTTAATTGTACGACATAATATTTTGTAATCCTGCATTGATTATCATAAAGAGTAAAATTTACCAATATCATGTAAGGCAGTATACATAGTTTACAGTTGCTTTGGTTTTCGCCGAACGTTCATTTTAAAATTCACAGAGCTGTGAATGGTAACAGATATATAAAAGTCGCAACTGATATCTGTGATTGCTGTAGTGATCACTACGTCATTGGAGTGTGACGTCACTTTAAGCTTTGGAGAACGCCGATAGAGAAAAATTTCGAGGATATTTTAATGATGTTTTATAATTCTTGAAATCTGTTCAAATGTATACCGAATACCATCAACTTAATTTTAAAAATACTTTTAACCGTGTTCTAAACTCAATATATAAAGAATATTGAAAGTTTTCTTTGGAAATCTGTTGTTATAGGCAGGGCCGTTCCAACCCAGGGGTGCGGGGCACACGGGCCGCACATCAAGGGGGGCGGCAAGTCAGCCGCCCGGATAAAAAAATTTTAAAACTAATTTATTAGTAAAATAATCAATATAAAAATATCACCATTATGCTAGGTAACTACTTAGAGTTAAAAAATGCATTTTACAAGTATAACTGGAAATAAACAGTAAGGTTTGGACTCAGAAGGGGAACTGACGCACCCATGCGACAGCCGCGACCTGTAGCCACAGCTGTGGCTCAGTATAATAAGCTCCATACGATTGCATGTATCGATTCGAGTGGCTTGTCTGGGAGCGGGAAGCTGTGGCGAACGCGCGCCACAGCTGAGGCTCTGTATAATAAGGCCCTTAGATTTATCGCTTTTGCGAAGCCAGTGTGTCTACAGGACATTGCTGATCTAGTGTAATTTTTTTTTCGGCACATGCCGGATGTGATGAGGTTTGCGAGCGAAAAATGTTAAAAGAAGGTTATTCTGGGAGATTTTGTCTAAGGGCCTGTTCACATAGGAGTCCGTTGCGATGGGTTAAGGAAAAGATAACGTTGAGACGAAAATAAACCAATCATAGGCGTTAAAAATTTCATTGCTAATCGTTTTGAGGTTTGTCATTGGTTAAATACCGGGTGGCCATAATTAAACTGACAGTGCTCACAGTGTTCTGTAGCGCGATCTATTTGCGAGAATGACGCCACATTTTGTAGGAAGATTAAACAAGACGGGGGACGAAGGATTCCGCGAAAAAATAAATTAGTTCCAAAAGTCACCGTTAGGGGAATATTTGGCGCTGTGTAATAGAAAATAGAGTGTTAACAAATGCAAATTAATACGGAATAAAATTACCTTTTATTATGCACATTTTCTTATTTAGTTCAAGTGCAATATGGCAACTCTTTTAAAAAAGCGTAAAATCTACATAAACACCGATAAAGGCTCGTGATCTGCAATATCATGTACGCTGAGCAGAAGAAGTTCTTTATTCAAATTTCACGTTACATCCATTGGCACAGTGCCAGCTGCTTGGGTTTTAAAAGTCAATGTGTTACGTTTCGAATCAATCGGATTGAAAGTTTATGTGCAATGTCTCCTTCTTTAGTCGAGCGTGCTGTTTGGTGTGGGTTCACAGCGGAATTTATCGTAGGTCCATTCTTCTATGAGAACATTACCCCGACAGGACCGGAAACCTGTTGTGTTACCGGAGAGAAATATCGCCACATGTGAACAGCTTTGTCATTCCGGCACTTCAGCAAAGACAATGCCTGGGGAAATCATTTTCATGCAAGATGGAGCCCCTCCACACGTTGCTGTACGGGTGCAACAGCTGCTACGACAGAAATTCACAACAGAAAGAGTTATTAGCCGCTACTTTCCAACTGCATGGCCACCTCGGTCGCCTGATCTTACCCCATGCGACTTCTGGCTATGGGGTTACCTTAAGTCCAACGTCTATCAAGGAGTGGTCCAGGACCTGGCTACGTTGAAGGATAACATATCACGGACTGTACGGGAGATTCCTGCAGACATGTTACTTTCTGCTGTTGTGCATACTGTGCACAGAATGCAATATGTGGTCCACAACAACGGCAGCCACATTGAACCTCATTTGAATGCAAAATAAAAGGTAATTTCCGTATTGATTTGCATTTGTTAACACTCTATTTTCTATTACACAGCGCCAAATATTCCACTAGCGGTGACTTTTGGAACTAATTTATTTTTTCGCGGAATCCTTCGTCCCCCGTCTTGTTTAATCTTCCTACAAAATGTGGCGTCATTCTCGCAAATAGATCGCGCTATAGAACACTGTGAGCACTGTCAGTTTAATTATGGCCACCCGGTATATTTCAATACTTTAACGCTCCGCTACGGACTCCTATGTGAACAGGCCCTTAGGGTGAGGTCGTGTCAGACCATTTGCGCTCCCGGTATGTTATTTTTATTGTGATTTCGTTTTGTAACTCTGTGTGTCTCTATATATAATCAAATGTGTTTAATTAAATTAAGACTTCATTTTTATTTGGTGAAGCAAGAATGCCTATATTTTAATGATAATTTAAATTCGGCCATGGAGAAATTTACTTAAACAAAACCCCATTGGTTTTAAAAGCGCTACTCCACGTCGCAACCAGTTGGGAAATACATTGTTCGTTTTTGTTTTAACACGTTTTAACCCTTCATCCTATCAAATCGCGTCGCATCGCCGGCATCGCATCGGTGCGGGCGGTTTTTGTAAGGTTGCAGGAAAATACTCTTTTATGCCCTGAGCCTATAAATACACGGACCAATTTGCACTGTATTAATTTTGAACGTGTCCATCTCAACAACTGAAAAACAAAGCTTTTTGTCTCTAAATTTTGTGCTCGATTTTGTGATTGCTGACCAACAAAAATATTTCACAGGTAAGTAAACTTGATGATATTTTTTCTTTTGAGCGGTTAGCGGTTAGAAATCGAAATAATACATTTATGGTTTCATATTTGTTTTTTAAAAAAAGCTAGGATTCATTACTTAATTCTATTTTAAAGGTTTTTTTATTTTGCAAATGTTAAGCATATACTACAGGAACAAGTGTAAACTTGGATTTTTGAACTGCATCACCTTATTTTTTTTAACAGGTACGTGAAATATGGCAATTCAGAAATCGGGAAAAAACGATTTTTTTTAAAATTAAAGTAAACGTACGGGGAATTGTATTTAAAATATGAACAAAATAAAAATAAAATCGATTTGGAACGTTTCTTTGCAAAAGTCAATCTTTATCGAGAAACAGCTTAACTTACATTGCGCCTTTTTTATAAGTTCTTTACGAAAAGAACCACATTTTTTACAGATGTCTGATAATCGAAAAAAGCTTTCTGGGGTCCAATAAAGAAAAAGAAAACTTGAAAAAGAAGAATTAGTAAAGAAGGCTTGTAGTTCATTAAAAACATTTTTAATCCCAGCAAGATCGCATGAGGCGCCATCAAGTTCCAGAGATACAAATGTGACGCAGACCGAAATCGCAAACCCCAAGGAAGATGTTTTAATCGCAGAACTAAGTCTTGAAACCAGTGAAACCGTGACCAAAGACCGTGAAGATTTTCTTCATCTTTCTTTTAAAGATGATGTTTATAAGGATCCTAGCTGTTCGCCTTCCGTACTATCTGACAAAATTAAATTAACTTTAGTAGAGTTAGGCCTTACCCCACTTACAGAAGCGGATGTAAACTTTCCTTCTATTTATTATAAAAAAAAATTAAGTAATGGGAAAATAATTCCAAGAGTTTGGCTAGTGTATTCTATGTTAAAAGATTGTGTATTTTGTTTTCCTTGCAAATTATTTAAAATTTTTTCTAGTGACTTTGTTGAGGGATATAACGATTGGAGACATTTAACTCAGATTATAGAACGCCATGAAAAATCAAAAACTCACATTTGTAATATAAAATCTTGGATTGATTTAAATAAATCAATTTCTTCTAAAACAACTACTGATTCTCTAAATGAGAAATTAATAAATATGGAAAAAGATAGATGGGTTTCCGTGTTAAAAATTATAATTTATACCGTTAAATTCTTAGCCGGTCAAAATTTGAGTTTTAGAGGCAAAAATAATAAGTTATACGAGCAACAAAATGGAAACTTTTTAAAATTAATTGAAGGAATTGCAAAGTTTAATGATATCATACCAGACCACTTCACTAGAATTAGCAGAAATTCATCAAGTATGCCTCATTAATTAGGAGTTTATATTCAAAATGAACTTATTTCCCTTTTGGGTCAAAAAATAAGACATGAAATAATATCGCTCTTAAAAGTTCGTAAATATTATTCTATTATTTTAGATTCCACCCTTGATCTAAGTAAATAATAAATCAAAGCAAATAGAAATTAGGGAGCATTTTTTGGGATTTATTTCAATACCAGGTTCGACAGGACAGGGTTTAACTAATTTTTTATTAGATTCTTTGGAGACTCACAACATTTGTTTGGGAGATTTAAGGGGGAGGGTTATGATAATGGTGCGAATACAGTGGCGTAACTAGGGGGGTGCGGTGGGTGCGGTCCGCACCGGGCGGCACATGTTTTGGGGCGGCATATTTTTATTTAGTATTATTTGTAAAAAACCACTTGTTCAATTCATAACTCTACTATTCGATTTCTACGATTTATGAATTACTATATGATTTCGAATATTTTTCCTCATCAATGTTGGGTTGAAAATATTATCTCTAAAAATTTTGCTCGGAACGGGACGGGAAGTAAGGCCCTCTTGATCTACTATAATTTATTCAACAGTATAGATTGGAAAATTCTGTACCCAACATTGTAATTTTGCTAAGAATTTTTTTAACAATTGATATCAGTGTCACTAGTTTCGAAAAGAGCTTTTTCAAATTGAAGTTAATAAAAAATTATCTTCGTTCCACAATGAGAGATTTAAGACTACAAAATATTGCAATATTGTCTATAGAACAAGAAATTACAAGTAACATAAATTTTGAGAGCATTATACACGATTTTTCTACTATGAAAGTTAGAAGAGAAAATATATAAATATGTTTTGTTTACATACACATATGTGTACAATTTGTTTGTTTATCCAAAAGAAATGAAATTATTTATTTTTATTTATAAATATAAAAATATAAAATGAAACATATTTTATGGAATTATTTTATAAATTAGGTATATGTTTTGTGTCATAGGTGGGGAAACAGCGACCTCCGTAAGTTTCTTGTGGTCTTTATAAAAGTTGCATTTATAGGTATATCAACTTAAGAGGCCTCCTTTATTACTGCCTAATTTAAGTATGGAATCCAATGGTAAAAAAGTTCCCCACCTATAGTTTGTCTCAATTACAATTATTTATTTATGTTTATTAATTTATAAAATCCACCAATTGATTGACTTAGAAAGGGCGGACAATTGGAGACCGCCCCGGGCGGCAAAACTTCTAGCTACGCCACTGTGCGAATATGAAGGGTCGCAATAATGGTTAACAAAAAAAAGTTCTTGACTTAAACCCTAGAGCTTTTTATGTGCCTTGTGCGGCCCATGGTTTAAATTTAGTTGTTAATGACGCTGCAAAATCGTCTTTAGAAATTACAAGCTTTTTTGCCATTGTACAGGAGCTATACGTTTTCTGCTCCGCATCCACTAAAAGTTGGAAGGTCCTAAAAAATGAAATCCCAACTTTAACGCTTAAACCCCTTTCAGATACTAGATGGGAAAGCAAAATAGATGTGCTAAAAGTTCTTAGATACAATCTAAGAAAAATATATGATGCTTTATATACCCTCTATTCTGATAATACTGGAGACTCTGAAACTAGAAACATGGCAAATTCATTACTTTTGAAAATTAAGTCGTTTAAATTTATTTGTTCCATTATTACATGGTATAATGTGTTAACAAAAATTAATATCGCAAGTAAAGCTATGCAGGAATCGGATGCTATACTACCAAGTATTATTTTAATGTTAGAGCAAACCAAAACATATTTATATAATATTAGGTCAGATAAAGGTTTTAGTGATATTTTAGAAGAGGCAAAAAATATTGCAGAAGATATCGATTGCGACACTTCATTTCCTCTGGTTAATATTTGTTGATATATATATATAAATGCTACAAAGTGTTTTTAACTTTTCACACCAGATGGTGCTAAGTGTCTGTATTTGTCCTTTTGTATGTAAATGTATATTTTCTGTAAATAAAACTCAGTTGGAATGTAGTCCTTGAACGTGTGAGACACAACATTTGGTAGCAGACCGTGGTTGTTTTTCTCCTCGAAGAGCCAGTCGCATCGACATCCGGTCGCCGATGAATTCAAAAATGCAACTGTGAGATTTCCTAAAGCGAAAGTTTAAACGATAGCGAAGAAAATGGATAACATGAAAAGCATTCCATTGTTGAATAGTGGAAATTATTTTCTCTGGTCTATGAAAATCAAGGCAATTTTAACTTTAAAAAGATTAATAGATGTTATCTATGAAGATAGACCACAGGATTTAAAATTACTAGAAGATTGGAAAACAAAGAATGATGACGCTGTAGCCTATATTTTGCTATCACTTTCAGATGAACAGTCTCCAATTTGCAGAAGAAACCAATGCCAAAAATTTATGGGAAAAAATAAAAAGGGTTTTCACAGGAAAAAATGAAGACCGGAAGATAGATGCTGGAAATGAGCTAAAGAATATAGAAATGCAAGAAAACGAAAATGTATCTGACTACATAGCCAGAACAAGGGGACTTTCTATGAAGTGTAGCGCACTTGGTTTGAACATTTCAGAACGTGAACTGGTTTACTACACAGTTCGTGGACTTAACCATAAATTCGGGAAAATAAGAGAAATATTGAAGACGCAAAGAGAAAAAGAAATTGATGAAATATTAGAAATTTTACGCGAAGAAGAGAATACCCATTTAAAAATGAACTCAAATTCCATATCCAGAAAAGGAGAAGCTTTCCATGTTAAAAACAGTAATAGAAACGTAAAACTTTGCTGGATCTGCAACAAATCCAATCACATAGCCAGAAATTGTTTTTTCAGGAATAAAACAGGAAACAGGAGTGGAAATGCACCCGACAACGTGATAAGAACATTACCTAACGACAAAACCAAAAACAAGCAAAAAATGAGATTCGCGAACGCAGCATTTGAAAACGAAAATCAGAACTTTGCCCTTATGACAGACCCAGAACATTCCGACCCTACTTGTGAGGATATTTGGATTTTGGATTCTGGAAGCAGCTCACATATGTGCAAGGACCTTAAATTTTTTGAAAACTTTAATTCCGATGTTGGTCATATTAACTTAGCAGGTAAGAATTCTGTTTTAAAATCTATTGGCGAAGGAAAAGTTAAAGCTAAGACATTTGTAAACAATATTGAAAATACATTAACTATTGATAATGTGATTTATGTACCTGATTTAAGATGTAATTTGTTATCCATGACTAAATTAATGGAAAGAGGTTATAGTATTCAATCATATGATGATTATGTTTTGGTTTTAAGCAAAACTGGTCAAATTGTTTTAAAAGCTGAGAAAGTAAATAATCGCTTAGAAATTATAATGAAACCTTGTATTGATAATAATTCATCTGAATTATTAGAGTGTAACTTTGTTAAAAATGTAGAAAATTATGAATTATGGCATAAAAGACTTTGTCACTTGAATCCTCAATATATGTCTAAAATGAAAGATATAATTGATATAAATGTTAAAGAATCTGAAATTTTAAATTGTGAATCATGTAATATCAGTAAATTAACTCGTAAAAAACATTGCAAAATTAATATTGATCAAAGTAATTCTGTTTTGGAATTAATTCATGCTGACTTAGCTGGTCCTATAAATATTGATTCATTGGGTGGTTCTAAATATTTTTTAATGCTTGTAGATGATTATTCTGGTATGTATTTTTCTTATTTTATAAAACATAAGTATGAAGTATTTGATGTGTTTAAAAATTTTAAAGAAAGGTATGAAAACCTAACAAGCCGAAAAATCAAACGCTTAAGAACCGATAATGGATTAGAATTTGTGAATAAGGAAATGACTAAATTCTTACTGAAATTTGGCATATCTCATGAAAAAACAGTACCGTACAACCCAGAATCAAACGGAAAAGCCGAGAGGGCTATAGGAGTTTTAGTAGAACGCGCAAGAACCTTACTATATTAGAGTAAACTACCTCAAAAATTTTGGGCGGAAGCCATATCCTGCAGTACTCATGTATCGAATATTACACCGCGCAAATATAAAAATAAACTTCCGATGGAAATATGGACAGGTAAAGAACCCAAAATAAGTTATTTAAAAACTTTTGGCTGTGTAGCTTATTATCATATTCCTAAACAATTTCGCAATAAATTTGATGTTCCAGGGAAACGCGGAATTTTTGTCGGTTATTCCAGAGATAGAATAGCATATAGGATTTATGACATCGCAAAAAATACAGTGATTGAGGAACGATCAGTTAAATTTGACGAAAAATTAAAAGGCAGCGAATTCATAACGAAAAATTCGGAATCCTATTTATGGAATGTTGAAAATCTGAGTCAGTTCAATTTTTCAAATTTAGAAGCAGAAACAGAAATTAACCCGCGTGAAAATAATCAAAGTGAAATTAATGACACAAAATCATTACAAAATGAAACCGCAAACGATCAAAGAGTGGAAAACTCAAATCATGAGTTATCACCTAAATTAAGGCGTTCCGAACGTATAGAAAATAAGTCAACGGCGAATTTGGCCTTAAGTAACTCTACTCGGGAGGAAAATAATTCAATACCTGAAAATTATGAGCAAGCAATGAATAGCATTAAACATAATAAGTGGAAAATCGCGATGCAAAAAGAATTAGAGTCAATGAATAAGCATGATGTCTTTGAAATAATTGAAAGACCTAAAAATGTAAAAATAATCAAAAGTAAGTGGATTTATTCAGTTAAAACAATTAATGACGAGGAAATTTATAAAGCAAGACTCGTAGCGGCAGGTTTTAATTTAATTAAAAATAAAGACTATTCAGAGTCTTTTTCGCCTGTTGTTAATATAGAATCATTTAGATTATTGATATCATTAGCTGCAAAATTAAATTTATCTGTAAGATTTTTTGATGTCAAGACAGCTTACTTGTATGGCGATATTGAAGAAACTGTTTACATGGAAATCCCACCAGGTTATGAAGAACAATTTGGTAAGAACAATGTATGTAAATTAAAGCGTAGCTTATATGGTTTACCACAATCTGGTAGAAATTGGCATATTAAACTTAAAAATGAACTGAAAAGGATTGGCCTCAACCAGCTTGCATCTGACAATTGTGTTTTTATTACAAGTAATGAAACTGATTTTTTCGCAATTTGTATTTATGTAGATGATTTGGCAATATTTTCAAATAATTCTAAATTATGTGAAGAGATAATACTTAAGCTTAGAAAAACTTTTGAATTAAATGAAACTACAGAAAATTCCAAATTTTTAGGTATAGAAGTTCTACAAAATGAAAATGGTATTAGTTTATCGCAAAAGCATTACATTGAATCTCTGATAAATAAATATGGATTGGAAAACTATAAGAAAGCTAATACACCAATAACTAAAGGTGAGGATAGATGTTTTAATCCCACGGATGATTTAGTCAATCAGACTGAATATCAGGAAATAATAGGTGAGATTTTATATTTGGCTAATAGAACTCGCCCAGATCTCGCTTTTGTCACTAGCTATTTATCACAATTTAATAAACGACCGGAAAAAAGGCATTATACATTAGCTAAAAGAGTTTTGAAGTATTTAAACGCAACAAAAAATAAAGTTTTGTTTTATGACAGAGAAAATGGATTTTTAAATTGTTGCGCAGATGCCAGTTGGGGAAATGCTGAGGGAGGCAAATCATTTTCAGGTTGTGTTATAATGATTGGTAATTCACTTCTTACGTGGAAAAGTAGAAAACAAAAATGTGTTGGACTATCCACATGTGAAGCAGAACTGCTAGCTATCGCCGATGTTGCAAGAGAATTAACTTGGACTCTAAACATGTTAACTGAATTAAAATGTGAAAATTTTGTTAAGAGACCTGTAGTCTTATATAGTGATAGTCAATCAGCCATCGATTGGTTAAATAGTGGTAAGTCATCAAATAAAACTAGACATGTGAATCTGAAATTCCATTTTGTCAAAGATCTCATTGAAAATGATACTATAAAGACTAAATATGTGAATACTAATGAGATGATTTCTGATTTCTTAACCAAGGCTGTAACATTTGATAAATTGTTATTCTCATTGAAGGATATATGTTTAATGTAAATGTGCTGTTAATGTTCTGAAAAGATAAAACCCCTTTTCGCAGGGGGAGAGTGTTGGTATATATATATAAATGCTACAAAGTGTTTTTAACTTTTCACACCAGATGGTGCTAAGTGTCTGTATTTGTCCTTTTGTATGTAAATGTATATTTTCTGTAAATAAAACTCAGTTGGAATGTAGTCCTTGAACGTGTGAGACACAACAATATTGTTAGACCCCGAACAAAAAAACGTTTATTTGACTACGAATGTAAAGATGAGGCTCCAAAAAATCCAGAAGACCAATTCAAAATTAATTTTTACGTTGTAATATTGGACACTGCATTATCAAAAATAGAAGAAAGGTTCGAACAAATAAAACAATATCACACAGTTTTCAATTTTCTCAACGACCTAAATAATTTCCTTAAAACAGATAAATCAAATAGGTCTACAAAATGTAAATATGTGGAAAGTATGTTACATGATCCATTTAAAAAGGAAAAAGATATTATAGTTGAAGATTTATGCGATGAAATTGACAACGTTGCATCCTTTATTTCCCCTGAAATGAATGCGTTAAACGTGATTCAATACCTATGTACAAGTAACCTCATCTATCTGTTTCCAAATTTAGTGTTTGCCATGAAAATTTTTTTAACAGTACTCGTGACTGTGGCTAGCGGGGAAAGAAGCTTTTCAAAACTTAAAATCATAAAAAATTATTTGAGATCAACAATGGGACAAGAAAGGCTTTCAGAGTTATCTATTATTAGTATAGAAAAGGACATTTCGGAAGATATAGATGTATAAGATATTATAACAGAATTTGCATTAAAAAAGGCACGAAAAGCAAAGATTTTTTAAGCTTTTTGACTGTCTGTTATTAAGTATATGTATTAATAGATATGTGTTGTATGTATTTAATATAACGTATTCATTTGATTATTATATCAATACATTAATAATTATTATGTTAGATTTTAAAATTAAAAAATAAACTGAATTTATAATATTTTCTGTGTTTCGTTGTTTCATTTAAGGTAAAAATATTTCAGAGAAATTTCAATTAATCCATACGGTATGAGGGGGGTGGCGGCAAAATTATTCTCGCACACGGGCGGCAGCTACACTAGGAACGGCCCTGGTTCTAGCAGCTTACACAAACAGCTAGTGAGTGCAATTGGTCGGTCTTTTTTAGGGTTAGTGGCATCCTTTCCCGGTTTAGGAAAGGGAATCACTATTGCCTTACGCCAAGAGGTTGGGAAAGTATGTTCGTCCCAGATTCTGTTAAATAAATACAGCAAATTACGGAGCGAGCTGCGAGAGAGATGCTGTAGCATAGTATAACTAATGTCATCGGGACCCGGGGACATCATCATCATCCGGGGAAGTCATCCGAGTCTGCCGAAGGCAATTCTCCAACTCGTTCTCCGTAAAGGGGCAGTTGTATGAGAGGTTGGACTGAGTTTCAAAACGCAAGGGCCTAGACTCGGCACGCAGTTTGTGTCGCATGAAGGTGGTCGGGTAAGACGACACACTCGACACAGAACTAAAAGCGCGGCCAATGGCGTTACTTATTTCCCCTACGGTAGAGAGAGTAACGCCATTTTGAACGATGCATTTCAGTGGCTGGTCTGAATATAAACCCATGCATTTCTTCACTTTTGTTCAAAGCTGCTTACTGGGAGTGGATGATGTCAGTCCTGAAACAAACTTCTTCCATGACTCTCTTTGACATCGTCGACGCACTCTACGAGCTTCTGCTCTAGCTCTCTTGAACGCCACGAAATTGGCAGTAGTGGGATATCGGCGAAATATCCCCCCCCCCCCCCTGTTTACGTTGTTTTTTTCAGGGTTTCTTGGCATTCGAGGTTCCACCACGGCTTCCAATTTGTACGACCATTTGGTGAACTCTTAGGAATAGCTACTTCGGCAGCTTCTATTACAGAAGGTCGTTCGCACTTTATGGAAACGATTTTGATAGTTATGTTTTATGTATAAATGCCGTAATTTTTGCGGCGATTTGATTCTGTCTGATAGCTATGGTTCTTGATAATAGTTCTAGCTCGAATTTTCCATGAAAGTAAACTTTGTCTTAGTACTGTCGTGTCAATTTTACCCCATACATCTTGGACCGTTTTCCAAAGTCCGTTCAGTGTTCTTGGACGCCGTTTTCCTAAGGCTCGTTTTAATAAACCAAAAGTGCAAAAGTCCATTGAAGAAGCGTCAGGTGATTTTACAGGTATTTAATTTAATGGGATACACTTTATTCCTGTTTCTGATTTCTTTCTTTGCTAAATAAGCGGCAGTTGATTTAGAAGTGTGACTAGAAGCTTTGTCCATATGAAGCTCAACTTTATCAATGTCCTTTCCATATAAGGCTGGAATTTCTTCTTCAAAAATTTGTTCTAAAATATTCTGCTGATAGCAGAGTGAATTAATTTTGGCTTTACTTGAGACTTTTTTGATTTTTAATTTGCCGTTGTAAGAAAATCCTGCAACTATCCTGACTCGCTCTGGGAACTTTTCTGTACACTGACGAAGCCATTTCGTACGGTCATTCTCGTCCGTTGAGCAATATAAAATTGATCTTTTTTTATTACAGTCACTTAAATACACCCATACCTCATCGAATGTTACCACAAATTTTCATTTTTCAGCAGCTAGGTGTTTTTCATATAATTTTCTACAATTTGATTTTCTTTCAGCAATATGCTTTGGCAAAAACAGATGAACTTTAGGTTTAAACACCTTTTTTAACTTTAAATCATTATGGATGATTTTACTTACAGTGTCAGAAGACATTCCTAGTTTCAATGCAATTGGTCTTTGAGTCGGCGGATTTTCTTTTAGGATCAGAGACTTCACTTTCTTGATATTTACCTGCGTTCGAACAGTCTTAGGATGATATTCTGCTGTCAAATTTTCATTTTTACTTTCAGTTAGACGTTTTTTACCTTTCAAATTTAATATATTATAAATACCTTTATTTGAAATTCCATAACCGCGATTTTTACACCGCGTTTTAATTTGTTGATACGAATATTTCTCCTTGGAAAGTGCAGTTACGTAACCTTCGAGCGATCTATCAATTTTAGAAGCCATTTTCAAAATAAATATTTTATTTTACATTCCAATCAAAACAAAACAATAGCAGACGATTATTCTGAAGTTGCCATATTTTTATCTCAAAATGCAAACAGAAAAAATAAATTACAAAATCGTTTCCATAAAGTGAGAACGACCTTCTGTATGACGTTGGAGACACGACGAACCTCATCATCGATAGCACCGTCGACCATAGACTGGGTGATTACTGCACTGTCTGTAAATCGTGACCAGTTCGCAGACTCATATTTGAATCGCTCAGGGCAACAGACTAATGATCCCGTGTCGGACAGTGACAGAAAATAAAGGGAAATGGTCACTGTCGCGAAGATCAGTCCTAACCCAGAAGTTACAAGATGGAAATAGTGACGGTGAACAGATGGTAAGATCGATTACGTGAAATGTTCGAGATGGCTAGTGAAAATGAGTAGGATCACCATTGAGGAGCCAAAGATTATGGTCAGTTATTAACTGGTCTACTTGTCTTCCTCGAGCGGTGTTACAGCTACTCCCCCACAACACATTATGAGCATTAAAGTCTCCAAGTATAATAAAAGGTTCCGGGAGCTGACTCACCAAGTCATCCAGAGTCCTTTGATCAACAACATCGTTAGGCGGTAGGTATAAAGCGCACACGGAAATTAAAATTCGCGTTTGCACGCGCAAAGCTACTGCTTGGAGTTAAGTATTCAAGGAAAGGACAGTAAACAGATAGTTGTGAGAGGTCAGGAGAGCGACACCACCTGACGCTCGCACACTCGAAACATTGTCCTTCCGAATAATGCTGTAACGACGCAATTTGGTGTCGTTACAGCATTATTCGGATTATTAATGATTGTGTAATTTGTTTCAGAAATAAACCAATCAATTCAAATTAGTTGTCGGGAAATTTACCAGCTGAGTGAGTCATTCCAAGCCCAACCTTTTCCAACTGCGGAGTTGACTTCTGTGGTCCTTTCCTTATAAATTATAAAGGTCAACGTAAAGGAACATCTCAAAAGGTATATGTACCAATATTTATATGTTTTGCCCCTAAAGCAATCCATTTAGAGCTTGTGACAGATTTAACATCAAAAGCTCTTACAGAGGCTGTTCGCACATTTTTTAGACGATTTTGGTAAGCGATAATAAAAAATCGTTTGCTGCAAAAGAAATAATTGCAATTGTACTATGTTTTTAAAAGTCAAAATTATCGTCTGCGGCTTGAAAGTTTTGTTTTTATTCAAAATGGCGTTTTTAACAAAGCAGTGGTTCGAAGGCTACATTTATGCTCTTTCCGAAGAGAAATATGCATACTCCGTTATCCAAAAACGATGTGAGAGTCATGGTTTTGTGATATCTAAAGCGTCGATAGGTAATATCGTCAACAAGAAAGGAAAAAAAACGTCAAATTGGAGCCTCAAGTGGGACAAAAATTCCAAACAAGTATCCAAGGAAAAAACGGACATCTTCGACTATTGCAAAGGTACGTTATTTAATGTTAAAAGAAAATCCCCCTAGTCAAAGGACAGTTGCAAAATCATTAAAATGCTCGGTGTTCACTGTAAACAAAATGATAAACGTTGATTTAAATCTTAAGAAAGCGAAAAAACGCAATGTGCATCGTCTTCTTCCAAATCATATCGCTGAACGCAGGACACGCTGCAGAATTCTATATGAGAAACACTTATCCAAAGAAAAATGGAAAACAATTATCACAGTAGATGAATCATGGGTGTATTTAAATGATTGAAACAAAAAAAGAGCCATTTATTATCATAAAAGGGGAGAAAAAAATTTAAGTACATGGCTCAAAGAATCGAAAGAAAGTTTTTCTAAGGGATTCATGATTGTTGCTGGTTTTCTTATAATGGCAAGTTAAAAATAAAGAGAGTGGAAAAAAATGTCAAGATTAACTCCAAATACTATCAGGAACATATTTTATCGCCAATTTTTCTGAATGAAATACCATCGCTTTACCCACAGTGCCATCAATCTGTGAGACTCCATCAGGACAAAGCTAGCAGTCACACATCAAAATCCACTGTAAATTTCCAAAAAGAAATGGAACAAAAAACTGGTATCAAGGCCATACCCTTCACTGATATCCAACTAAATCTCCCGATGTATCACCTATGGATTTTTATGCTTTCGGACTTTTAAAATCTGCATTATCCAAACGTCGTCCCAAAACCCTTACAGGACTATGGAAAGCTGTTCAGGAGGAATGGGATAGAATACCTCTTCTGACACTTCAAAAGGCATTATTATCCTGGAAATTGCGGTGTCGAAAGATAGTTCAGAATAAGGGATGTCAAATAGAGCATTTAAAACACAAGAATTTTATGTAATTTAGTTTTGTGAATACAATATACATCGTTTAAAAAATGTGTGAACAGCCTCTCTATAGCAGCATTAAAACGTTTTTTCGCGAGAAGAGGAAAATGTTCATCTATATTCTCTGACAATGCCAAGAATTTTTTTGGGACAAGTTCAGAGCTAAAGAGATTGCACAAACTTATGAGCAATCCAGAGGAAATTTTAGCAAATTATTTAACATCTGAATGTATTAAATGGAAATTTATCCCCCACCCCCAGATCTCCAAACTTTGGTGGATTGTGGGAATCGGGAGTTAAATCATTTAAATACCACTTTCGAAGAGTAACTGGTTCATCTAAATTATCATTTGAGGAACTACTAACAGTCCTTACACAAATCGAGGGGATTTTAAATAGCCGACCAATCAGTCCAATGTCAACAGACCCCAGTGATTTAACTGCGTTAACCCCAGGTCATTTTTTAATTGGTCGTCCATTAAATTCTGTTGCAGAACAAACAATGACTGATAAACCAGACAATTATCTTACAAGGTGGCAAAGAACCACAAAATTCATCCAATATATTTGGAAGCGATGGTCAATTGATTACCTCAATCATTTAAACTTGCGAAACAAATAGATGTTTCTAAAAGATAATGTTAAACCCAACGCCATGGTTATACTTTAGGACAAAGATTTGCCTCCTTACAAATGGAAGCTTGGCCGCATCGAAAAGATAGTTAAAGGCGCGGGCAACGCTGTTAAGCAATGTCCAAACTTTTGCGCTTTCGAGTTCGATTTCGCTTTCGACTTGCGGTTCGTCTTTCCTCTCAACTTGCTTTTAGCCCATGCTTCCCGGCATGCCTCTAGACGCATTCGATTTGTTGTCCACACTTATTCGACAATCATGCCTCACGAGATGGAAGAGTCGGACGGTTATTGCTGCGTTTCTTGTGATTTCGCGGAGTTTATAAGGTGACCACTATTTTTACGTAAAGCAACAAGGAATGTGCAACAAGAATAGACTACAATTTTGGCACGGTGCTCTGTTTATAAATATTTATAATCCCTCTACTTGCCCTCTACTTGCATATATATATATATATATATATATATATATATATGTGTGTGTGTGTGTGTGTGTGTATATATATATGTGTGTGTGTGTGTGCACGTACAGGGGAAAATGATCGAAATGAGAAGACTAAAACATAAATATAAATTTAAACAATATTTTTTATATAATATCTCAGTAATCGATTAGAGATAGTTTTTCTTATACACGTAGGTTCTACATCAATGTAGTTTGATAGAGAAATTAATAACTGGTGATACGGAATATAGAGAAGACCTGTTTTTTTATATGCCAAGTTATTAGAAATAGAACTACAATTTATAGCTTTGTTTATGGAGTAATAAAACCAAACAAATAGTAAGAATAGAAAACGGTAGAATATTGCTTGTTATTAAAATTCTACCTCTTAAATATATAGTGTAAAATTACACTGGTATATTTATTTATTTCTGAATAAAAGGAACATTTATATTACTCGTGAATTATACAAAATATTCAAGAAAAATCGTTAGCTAATCATACTATATATATATATATATATATATATATATATATATATATATATAGAGAGAGAGAGAGAGAGAGAGAGTAAATAAATAATTTCTTTAATATAAAGAAGTAAAGAATTAAACCGAGACATTTACTTCTTTTCTGAGCAAAGCAGGCCACGAAGAATTACTTTTGAATTTTCATATATAATTAAAAAAAATTTCTACATATGAGGAGTTGAAAGGCAAAGTGGTGTAAGTCAGATTTTCAACTTTTTTTATTTGAGGGCAAAAATGTGATCTCCAAGTTCAATTTAGAGTGGAATTGCACATGGTTATTATTTGCAATATTATAATAATTATTTTGAATTATAATTTGTTCGATTTTTAGTGGAATTTTTTGTAGTTTTTGCGGTAAAACGCTTTTGACTTACACCACTTGACTTACTGACTTACACCACTTTGCCTTTCACCGCCTCATATGTAAGAAGTTAAGAAAAATATTTTGTTATTAATGAAAATCGTTCACTTTTCTTTAACATGGGGTTAAATGAAGAACACGACGAGAAAACCACGATGGACGAAAAAATGCCTACATTTAAAATGTGTCGATGATATTTAGCTTCAAATGAAAATAATACATGCACGATCATACGCATTTGGATACAAGCAATGCATGACATGGGGGGTGGGTTGGAAATTACGTCACGCAAAACGCGAATTCAGGTTGTAGCCTGCTTTTATAGTACTAAAACATCTATTTTTTTTTCAAAGTGGGTCTTTAATTCCTATGATAAGCTATGGGGAATTTTTTATTCAGTATTTTTATAATAAGAAATTAGTTGATGCATATTTTTGAAATCTTCTCCCTGTATTTCAGAAAAAAAAATTTCAATGATATAGTACAAGTTTTCAAATATTTTTTTCAATTTGCTTTGTTTAAAAATACATTTAGTTTTTATTTTAAAACAATACACATTAATTATTATTAGATAATTATTTTAAATGTATTAAATGCATTAATAATTTTATTTATGTATGCGGTGTGGTTGACATCCCACAATGCCGGTAAATTTCTGTAATCATCAATAAAATTTAAAATTTCTTCCGAAGACTGCGACATTCTGAACACTGGCTTGAAAACTGCCTTGCAGAATAGAAAAGCGCATGGAATTCAGCAAGAAAATCCACTCCGGTTGGATACGCTTGCGATATCGCACGCTATATCGCGACGCATGCGCTGTCCTGGAATTTGCAGGTGGTGAGCAACCGCTCTGTGCATGCCTCACATTTCTCTCTCCGTGCGACATGTCGAAAGCGAAAGCGAACGCAAAAGCGCAAAAGTGTGGACATAGCTTTAGAGTTGTGTACATCGAAACAGCTAATGGAGTGGTAAAACGAGGCATCACTCAAATTTGTTTATTATCTATAAATGATGATCAGTCTCTTTATGATTATTGTAAATAAGGTATATGTTTAATGTGTTTTTCAATCCTGTATGATATCTCTTAATTTTTTTTATTATTGTAATGCACTTTGTGCTAACTTTTTATTCGCATATTTTTTAATGTTTTTATGTATCACTGTATGTATTTTGAAATGTTCAAAATTTCAACGCGGGAGTATGTTACGTAATAATGTATGACGTAACGCCTCCACCCACGTGTCTATGTACGCCCTCTAGGGCCAAGTATAAATCAGAAGGAACTCTGTATCGGTGCTATCAAGCAGCTCCTGCAACAAGCGTAGTTTTAAAATGGCAAACAATGCCTCGCTATTAAATTTTTATTGCTTTTACAGTCCATTGTGCTTATTTTCTTAAACACCGCACACCTCCGTACAACGAGTCTATGGTAATCTAGCCAAATATGAGAGTTATCGCCAAATTGGCGATGGATTTGGTAACTTATTTTGGTCGCCAAATTTGGTGATATGGCGCCAAATGATCGCCAACCTGCCATCTAGACCATGCTGGAAGCTTCTGGAAATATCTAGCTGACTGACCGATAGGGGGCGCTTTGGAAGTCTATAAATATACCTGACATTGGCATTGGAACTCAGTGTTCTTTTCTGCTGAGAATTGAATGTATGTAATGTGCGTTAGGCGTGAATTGTATTGAAGACTATTATCCTGACTTGCGTTTTTAGAGTTTTTTGCTGCATAGAAGACAGTTGTTACGTATTTTCTGTTTGAATTTGTGTATGCGCCTGAAGAATTTACAGAATAATAAATTTTATTTTGTGTGCAGTTTCTGCAGAGATTTGATTCAATCCTATCGAACCCAGGAAAACAGAACGTTACATTTCTTACATTATCTTTATAAATAACATATTTACACGGCCAAGATGGTTAACATTATAAATGAGTACAGTACATGCACTCTTCAAAGTAACCTCAATTCTGTAAAGGCTTCGTATCTTATCTTTCATAAAAATAATTGTGAAAAGATTTCAAGTGGTACACCTTTAACGCTGTGTAGAACATCTGCGTGAGCAATATTCATCATTACCTCATCGAAACCTCCCCAAGAGCAATCTCTTCACTCGAAACTGTGTCTACCGGTGTGTATGTTTACTCAGAAAATGAATCAGAAGTATGGCACTCGACCGAAGCGCTTTACTCCGACAACTTGTATCAGGCCGGGCATTGAGATAAACGGGGGACTCGCCGATAAACGACTGATAAGTTCGCGAAAGGTGCGTTTGGAAAAAAAAAGTCGAGATCTTTGTAGTTGAACGGGAGAGCCATGGAAGGGCTCATGTCAGAAGCAACGGATTTGATCCTGTCTCCTCGTCGAAGCGTTGTCATGGGTGAGTTTTACTATTTTCTTCCTCGTATAGCCCTTTGCTCAAACTTGATTACACTTTGCGTGTGATTCAGTTAAAGAGACGCTCACTTTGCCAAATCGGTAAAAGTCCATAAAACAAAAATGTGGAGAAAGGTGATAAAATAATGTACATTGCTTTTTTAAAATTCCTCTGAAAATGTAAATTCAAATGGACACTGTAGAATGTATTATTGCAGATGTAGCTTTTATCTGACGACATGTAAAATCTGTAAGATTGAGTATCCTCGGAGTCATTGTAATTAATATTACAATTTTTGCGTGACTAAGGGACCTTTAGCTTACGGGGCCCAATTTTCGGATTCCCTCTTTAGAACGGGGAATTTCATACCCCCTTTGTAAGAACGGCCATTAAGAGGTTATATATATATATATATATATATATATATATATACATAGTTCTTGCTTCTGCGTTTGAATTGCATTATTGCAATGATTTACATTAAAGTATGGACTTAATTGTAACGAACTCGATTGGCTTCTGAAAAAAGTGACTTATTATTCGATGACCCCCTAAAGAAAAATTGTCGTTTATTGGTGTTAATCCTTATTATTTGGGAAATTTATTATGAATGTAAAACGTTAGGAGTCCATCAAGTGCTTTGACATTCAAATTTCAAAAAATTCAGAATGTGGACATAACCGATTTGGTTTGTGAATGGGTTCAAATACTGATGTATTACGAAACTTAAGGGGATGTTTCAAATATTTATCTGTTAAATCTTGCCTTCACTAGATTTTGAATACGAATCAAGTTCGTTTGGAGGCATATGGAAAATGGCGAGAAAAAATAATAGTTGTAATCAATAACACCTTAGTGTTTCTTTAGAATCCCGGACAGAGTTTTGTAAATTGTATTTTTACCATGTTTTTATTAACTCGCTTTCTCGTTTGTTTGTGTGTGTGTGTTTGTCCGGTTCAAATCTTGCAATCGATTTTCAACTAACTTCCCGACTAGCTAGACATTTGAAACTTTTAGAATAGCTCAGAACACGATGACAATACATTATTTTAATACTTTTAGCCATCTTTAAGCAGGGTTAAATTCATTTTCAGATAATTTTGTTTTGTAGACTGGTGCAGCCGTCCATCGGCAGGGACGGGAACGAAAAGTTAAATGCAAGTTAACTTCCAATTAACTTCATTTTCTTTCACGTTGATGGGATAATTCATCAAAAAAATTTTAAAAAAGTATTTATTAATACACTCATGGACAAAAAAATTAGCGCACCAAGAAGTAATCGTCAAAATGAAACGAAATTTTACATACGTAATGACTACTTTGATATAAGTAAATGATAAGAAAATCAAAGAAAAAGGATAATTTATTTCAGAGAAAAAGGCAAAAGAACGGAGGAGTTAATACTCCGTTGGACCCCTCTAGCGCGAATGCACGATGCGATACGATCGGGCATTGAGTCATACAAGTTCTGTATGATGTCTTGAGACATTTCGTTCCATATTTGCTGTAACCTTGCCTCTAGTTCGTTCAAACTCGTGGGATGCCCAACTCGTCGTCCCAAATGATCCCAGATATGCTCGATTGGAGACAAATCTGGGGATCGGGCAGGCCAAGGAAGGGTAGTAACAGTGCGGAGACAGTCTTGTGACACCCTTGCCGTATGAGTCCGAGCATTGTCTTGTTGAAAAATGGCTCCTGGGAGCCGTTGCATGAGTGGCAACACATGTGGTTGCAGGATTTCATGAACATACCGCTGGGCTATCATGGTGCCATGGAACAATACTATTGGTGACCGTGTATTGTAGGCAATGGCACCCCATACCATCACACCAGCTGTGGGAGCGATGTGTCGTTGTACAGCAAAGGCAGGATTGAAGCGTTCACCACGGGCTCTCCACACAAGAACACGATTGTCATCACTGCCGAGATTGAATCTGGATTCGTCGCTAAAGACGACCTGGTTCCATTCCGCTGCAGTCCAGTTTCCTCGTGCGCGGCAAAACTCCAAACGGAGGCGTCGATGGGTGGGCGTCAAGGGCAGCACACGTAATGGGCGTCGCGATACCAACTGTCCTTCAGCCAGACGCCTTCGTATGGTTCGAGAAGACACAGAGGCCCCTAGTGAAGGTGTTACCTGTGCCTGGATGGCGGCCGATGAACAAGTTGGCTGTACGCGTGCATTTCTTACGATGTGGCGGTCTTCTCGAAGACTGGTCTGTCGAGGGCGTCCTGAGCCTGGTCTTTGTGTACATGACATCTCTCGGGTCCACTGGTCCCAACACCTCCTCACAACACAATCAGAGCGGCCTAATTGACGAGCTACTCGCCTAGCTGACCACCCAGCTTCCATCATCCCGACGATTCTCCCCCTCTCAAACTGCGACAACTGCTTATATTGTCTTCGAACACGGCGTAATGGAATGTCTATCTCAGCTCTTCCTTTGTAAATGATTCAGCACACTCAAACAAGCTTTGGTTACCTGTTTTATACTCCACAGAGTACGATGTTCAACGCCCTCTACCGGCTATACGTAATGCGCAATCACGCTGCATTTCTAATCATTTGCATATCTCCCCGACATGTACCTTCATTGCAAGTTTCGTTACGATCCCGCAATTATTTCTTGGTGCGCTAATTTTTTTGTCCATGAGTGTACATTGAATTGTCAAGTTTATATGATTCAACAGAAAATTTAAAAACATGGCTTATAAAAAGTTCTTTTTATCTTGTAATTATTTACCACTAAGGTGCGATTGTTATCACTTTGACAAGTTTGCGTTTCTGCCCCTTTGAAGTTCACCAAAAGTTTGCAATGAAACAAGGAATATAGCAATGCCTTGGCGATATTAGCCCTTGTGTAGCAAAAAGTTGACCGTAGCGCTCCAAACCAACCAACCAACCAGCCTTGGCGACGTGTAGCAAAGGAAGCCAAGAATTTTTTTTTTGTTTTGAAAAGCGGGCGTATTGCATTTAAAGAACTCTTTTTAGATACAAGAAAGATAATTTTAAAAAATATCAAAATTAGGGATCCCCATAACTAAACACGGAGACTGAAAAGTTGCGAGGTCTACTAATGCGCATGTTTAAGTATCTATCTAGTAGTTTAACTTTGCATTCTTTCCAGTTTCTCCAATTTGCTTCCTTCCTCTGTCAAACTTGGCCCACTGGCCTTGGTATTTAAATATATTGTTAAGTCCCACTAGTCGTTGACATCACTCATAAATGCCTAGTATCGAAGTAATACACAAGCTGTAATAAATGGACTAAGGTTCTAACCCTCTTACCGGACTGTGGCTGTTACTTGATTTGAGCAAACGAAAAACAGTATCGCTAAATGATAGCCAAATGAAAAGACTTGTAGTAGCTAGTCGGAACTATAGCCTAAAAAATTACCTACAAATACTCTGGAGGGAAAAGAATTGCGTAATTTGTTTTGGTTGTTATCACTCTTCTGATGACTCTGTCGTGTTTACTTTTTTTCGTTCTCAATAGATAAGAATGCAGCATTTGTTCGAGTGCGACTCACAGCCATTCATCGCTCCGGTTCTTCCTCGTTTATCACTGTCATTTGCTTTTCTCAATGAAAACTTGGTGCTTTCAACACTGAGAAGCAAAAACTTCCATGAACTGAGATTCAGATTCCGCGGTCACAGTACTAAGTAGTAGGACGCTTGTGGAAATTCATTTCTAGCACAAAGGTGCTATTGTTATCAATTTGAGAGATTCGCGTTAATACCTCTTTTCATGTTCACCAATTCAATAAAACGAGTAATATGGCAATGCCTTGGCGACATTTAATAGGAGGAAGAAAATAATAATAAATTTAATCTGTAACACTTCAGTGCGTATTTAAAATATCGAACCGAGTTTCTTTATAGTTTGTATTTTTATTATCTGCATTAAAGTCCTATTGGTAACCACTTTAACAGTTTTTAGTTTCTGCCCCTTAGAAGTTCGCCAAAATTTCTAATAGAACAGTTAATGCTTTGGTGATGTATAAGAGAGGAAGAAAAAACTAACGAATTTAATCAGCAACACCTTGATCGGTACTTAAAATCTCGAACCGAAGTTTTTTTATGGTTTTTATTTTTATTATTAGCATTAAGGTGCTATTTGTTATAACTTTGAAAGATTTGAGTTTCAGCCTTTTAGAAGTCCGCCAAAATTTCCACTAGAACGATTAATGCCTTGGCCACGTTTAACAGTAGAAGAAAAACAATAATGAATCAAATCAGTAACACCTTAATAGCGTATTTAAAATCTCGAAAAGAGTTTTTTTTTATAGTTTGCGTGTGGTTTTTTTTTATAATCTTGGTAAAAATAAGAGAAATTTACAAACATAAAATGGAGAGGAAAAATATGATCTTTGGACTTGACTAAGCAGAAATTTTATCTGGCAATTGAAAGTAAGTAACGTCGGAAAAGATAAATTTTGTCAAATGGGGCATCCGTTGTTACGAAAGTTGTAAAGACTGAACCGGGTTTTTCTGAATACTGCAAAACTGAATGTTTGTATTATGTCAATGCGAGTAACTTTAAATGCCCATTTCTTTCCTTGTTTAACACACAAATCATAATTATTCCCCCCCCCCCTTCAAATGTGTCTTTATAGAGATATCGTTATACATATTATGATAATTCTTGAACAACTTCAGATTTTGTTTTTGAAAAATTCAAAATAATATTAAACATGTTTATCAATCAATCAATCTCTCTATCTCCCTATATATATATATATATATATATATATATATATATATATATATTATATGTGTGTGTGTACATCGTTATTTTTTATTCATATATATACACTGCTGACCATTAAAATTGCAACACCATGGAGGAGGGATGATACAAACGTCATATTCGCATGAAAGGAAGAAGATACTGAGATATGCAAATGATTAGCATTTAAGCGCAATCGAACGACGCAGAAGGGAGAAACGGCATCTCAAACTCCGTATAAAAGGACAGTTGCATAACGGGTTTCTCATTCGGAAATCGCATTTGAATGTTTGTTGTTTGTGAGAAGATGTTATGCCTCGTATAAGAAGGAGAAATGGCTACCAGCACGTGTCCGAATTCGATAGCGGCAGGATCGTGGCCTATGGAGAGTACGGTTTATCGTTCCGCGATATTGCTACTCACATTGGTCAGAATCCAACGACTGTCATGCGAATATGGAATCAATGGGTTCAGGAGGGTCATACTGAACTCCATGCAGGATCTCGATGGCTTCCCGCCACTAACGCCCGAGAGGACAGACATGTCTGTTTGGCTTTGCAGGATCGTGCAGCCACATCACGGACCTTGAGTCAGGAAATGGGATTGTTTGCAGCACGACAAGTGTCCGAACGGACTGTCTGCACGGCGACCATTATTGCGGCTTCCCTTGACAATGCAGCATAGAGACGCGCGGCGACAGTGGGGCGCCCAATGACAAAACTGGATACAGGAGTGGTACTACGTACTGACGGCCTGGAGACCCCCTCCGTTTTGATACTGAGGCAATCCTAAATCGTAAAAAATTGACCGGCCCATCCGAAGATATGGGGTAAGTCCTGATGACAAGTCATGCAACAGCAATCCATTACAGGTGAGCTAGAACAAACGCGAGGGATAAACTTTGCCAAAAACAAAACCATAAAAAGCAACTTTTTAACTTAAATGGAAACCGAAAACCTACAATCAAAGTAGGAAAAGATTTTTAGCTCGGCTCCTGTGCCACACTCAGACTCAGTCACTACTTTACTTCAAAATTTCAAATTACGTACAAGTACTTCTTAATACATAAATTAACTTAAAGTTATTGATAACTAAAACAGGACAAGGTAAGTCAATACAGGTGAACAACACGAATTTTAGTTTAACACATATACAAACATATGCCTAATATAAACCTGAACTTAATCAAAAATACCCAAATATTTAAATACATAAACATTAACTATAATATAAATTATTGGTCACTATAATATAAATTATTGGCCCCAAAAAATTTTAATTTTAAAAGGAAAAAAAAGAAAATTGCCAATTCAATTTTTTTATTCTACTTTTTTTAAAGCAATTTTTTTATATATATATCCTTTCAGATTTGATTGATTGATTCATCATATGTATAATTATATGTAGGGTTCATCATATGTATGTTATAGTGTATATAACGGATTAATAAGTTTGTCTGGTTGCATTGTATTGGTGTTTTAATGATGAAGTTTATATGTTGTATTGCATTTTGTTATTTGATAAAGTTTCAGGCTTCTATACTTCAAATAGCCAATTCTTGGTGAAATGGTACTTTCACAGTGATTCAAGATTATTTTTTTCTGTGTCAATTTTGGAAATTTTACGCCCACATCAGTGTTAGATAGGGGGCCCCATCCCGAGTTGTGCTTATAGTCAAGAATTTTCTAAATCGGGCCCTGACTCCCCGACCTTATGAAAAACTGTATTCGTCAGTTCGTGACTAGTTACCACTCTTGATTTTTACCGCAAGGTTCGAAAAGCAGTGTGTACCTGTCTTGCGTATTCCACAAGTTTCAGTTAGTATTGCTTTGAGATGGGTATACTTTTTTACACCCAATACGCACCTAAAGCTTTAATGTTTCTTGCGTTGGTTATGTGTTACATGAAATTTGTGTCTTTTTGTAGGGCCAAACAAGATTTTGAAATGGGAGTCCGGAAATATTCAAGAAACCCCGCAGGATTCGACGAGTCTCACCTCGGTTACTTTGTTGCGGTTGTCCATAACTAACTCCATAAAAGACAGGCGTATCGAGAACGAAGTGAGTAAAATTATGGTGTTATCTTATATTTGGAACTTGTTCTATCGATTTTCAAACATAACGTCTTTTTTTTTAAACCTCTTCTTCTATGTCTAAAAAAAGAGTTTTAGTTACACCATATTTTTTTTCTTTTGAGAAATGATCACTACGAAATGCGTGCAAATGAAAAATACATATAATATTGTGCTCGAAACTCCCTTAAAAATATTTAATAAATATTAATAATGCTTTTATTTTCAGGAACCAGATGAGGAAACATCGAAGCCGAATAAAAACAAACGACGCAGAGAACCTTGCACTAGAAAACCTGAAGTTGACATTCAACTACTGAATTCTGAGTTGGCTACTTTTTATCCCGAACGCAAAGAATCTGTGGTTGAAAAGGACTCTCCTCTAGAACAAGACAAACCTAACATTACGACAAAAGCATTCACGGAGCTGCTAAACAACAAGCAAACACATGACGCAGAAATATTAGACAGTCCTGAAACCCAACAGACTAAAACAGAGAATTACAAAAAGAATGAAATCACTTTAGATGACGAAGAACAAAAGAAACGTAAGAAAATGGCTCAAAACGGCATGAAACTTGCCAGCCGCAAATTTTCCGACGGCATTTTTGAAAACTGCTCGACGTACAGCCTCGCTTGTCCAGAAGTACTCCACGAGAGAGAGGATTTTACCCCGCCAAAACAAGATTTGGCAGCAAACGACCAACCGCGAGCAGAAAATTTGCCGACAGCTAATGACTACGACCGCTCTGATGACAAGAAAAACTCAGCTGCTGAGATAGACAGCTGCTCGGAGGATCAAATATCCTTGAGTGATTCATTCTTCGTTGACGTCACCAGCGAAGAGTACGCGCCACAGAATTATTTTTTCCATAAAGAAGTACAGAAAACTATCGATAGCAAAAACTCTGTTAGAGGTTATTCAAATAGGGAGAACGATCTCACAATGTCTGAAGATAGCACATGCAGCTCTGGGTCTCAGAGAAGGGAAAGAAGACTAAGCAAAAAATTGAGAAAAAGGAACAAAAAAAGTAAATCAAAGGACGTTCCTGCGTATGAATGTCCTAAATGTGGTGTTTTGTATATCTTGTCCACCAAGACATCAGAAAGTACTGCTCGTTGCTTACATTGCGACTTTTGGACGTCTGTGGAACCTGAGTTTGTGAAAAGAGAAAAGCAGCCGTGGAATACATGTCGCATATGTTGAAGTAATATTTTACTGTGACACGCATTACCTTTGTATTCATCTGTCAACTCCATTTACTCGAGTCCCCCATTTGCTTGATCTGTTCATACCTAACAATAACAGACTTAATATATGTACGACCAAATATGTGGTATCTAACTTTCAGCAGATTTTCACCTCATCCGATTGAAGCAAGCCCCAAACACAAAACATTTATCTTTAATCACATTGTCGTAGCCGACTGTTATGTATTTGTCAATTAAGAGAATACTCTTTATCATTTTACTCATATATGTAATTAGTCTATCTACAACGCTAAGGTACAACTATTTACATGCTACGCGCAAGATACATTGTTACAGACTAAACGAAACTTCTTGTTCTCGTTTTCCGCGCACTCTCATAGTCACAGTTAAACTGTCCATGGACGTTAACAGTTACAGTTAATACACTACATCTTCTCTCCCCTTATTTAAGGTCAAGTCTCTGGGGTGGTCTCCGGACTCTTCCAGAGCGTGTAGGCACATGGCTTGGGATGTCGTGCACTGGTGGTAGTGGCACACCCACGGGGGGGGGGGGGCAAGTGGGACCTGCCCACCCAAAGAAATAGAAATTGCATTATGAATATTGATTTTGCATTATAAATATTTTTATCCGTTCATCTCGCCCCCCACCCCCAAGAAAAATCCTGGGTGCGCCACTGACTGGTGTCGTACTAGACTGGCCTGAAGGTATACTGTTTTCAGTCGATGACGGTTTTTAGCGCACTGGTGATGAGTCCTGAACAGGAATATCAGCTGATGACACTGCTGGCGATGCTGGAACTCCAGCTTTTTTATTTGGACCCTGATGAGAGGTCCCATCTGAGTAATCTTATGAATGAGTATTAAATGATATCTGTGTGATCCTTAGGTATTAATAAGCAAGAGGTAATATATTAAATTAAGGAAAAACAGTTTTGAAAATTACTTTATTGTTTCAAAAAGCAACTTCATTTTTATTTAATACTGATAGATTTTTCATCTGTTTGGATATGCTAACTAAAATGTGTGAAATAGGTTAGGAATGGGAAATGAGAATGGGCATATTTCTATTTATACGTGAATATAATCCAAAAACTTAAACATTGTTTAATCCAAAAACTTAAACATTATTTTTAAAAGTTTAATTGTTCTGTCTTTCATTCATATTAACAATGCCTAATTTGTCATGGAGGTTTTTGGTGAATGTATTAATTTTTCTAATTTTACATATGATTTTTAATGACCTTAGAGTCAAACAATACTAATGCAAATACTTGAATTGTTTTAAATTTTTTTAAAGTGTTTGAAACTCCTAAATTATTGCTTAATTAAACCTTTTAAAGGGGTATGAATAGTTTGTGAGCCTGAAGTAAACTGAAAAAATAAGAAATAAATGGAAATAAGAAAATGATTGACTTTAATTGTTAACTAGTTATTTTAACATTTTAAATGGATTAAAGTACTCTTACTCCTCACTAGCTTATTAATATTAAAAATGATAATTTTTAACAATATGATTTTGAAAAAGTTATTCAAATGAACTGATTTTTCAAAAATCCAAATATTTTATTCAGGATTTAAATTATTTTGATTTGATTATCCGAATGAAGGATGTCAGTTTATTTGAAATGATACTCTCAAACTTATATTCATTATCAATTTTTATTTATTACAATATTTTGATGGTACATAGTGTAATAAGCAATTTGACTCATTCATATTCTTGCTTCTTTCAGAATAATCTCATTATGATCCTTACTGGTTTATTTCGGGCTCAGATAGAGAAACGACGGAGAAAAGTGTAGGCACTGGCTCAGATCACACGGCTCAGATAGAGAAAATACGATTATCTTTTATATCGAAAACCAAAAACAGCAATTAATAAAAGCCACCTATAATAGGAATGGATAAGTTTAAGTATAACATGAATAACTGCCACAAAGTTAACAAGTTTTATTAAATGCCTAGTGATGATTTATTGAAACTTTTACGTAGTAAGAGTCCTGCATTGTTAATCTGTTATGATAATGATGAAGCAGGAAATAATGCTTCTAAAAAATTAAAAGATTCTTTTCGTGTAGTATCTATTCACTTGCCAGGAGACGCAAAATATATAGCAGAATACTTTCAATAATATAGAATAAAATAGGTACCAACAGTATATACATCTTTAGTCTTTCCAATAAAACCCGTAAGTTGATTCCTAATCGTAGTCTTCATTTTCAGATTCACCGGATTCATCTTTGGATTTATATTTTTGATGTAAGTTAAAATAACTTATCCAAAAATCCTAAGAAATCTGTAGAAAAAAGGTTAGTTTTACCACTATAACGGTTCATACTGTATACATACCCTTTCCCATTATCTGATGAATCTATATAATAGGAGTTATTTTTATACTCACCTATTAACCTATAATATTTTAATTCTTCTTTTGTTATTCCATAATCTGTACAATAATCACCAAAGGTGTTGTTCATTCCTACCATACTGTCAACTTTGTATCCTGGATAACTCTCAGTAATAGGTCCACACATATAGAGTTCTGATCCATAGATAGATCCATGTTCGTTTAAAAACTCTTTATAATATAATGTCTTATTAAGTACATTTATATCTCTACCTATCAATGAAATTGCCAAATTGATTTCATCATTAGTTAGAGTTAACCATCTTCCAAAATCGTCTTCTTGTTCCAAGAATTTTTGTACTTTTTTATGCATAAGTACTATATTGGGAAATTCATGAGAATCATGTACATGTACTTCTTTACTAGAACCAGCTTAGTCGACTTCCGTATCTTTTGGGTTCATTTGCTGAAGGTAACGTGATGAACATCCTATTTGTATTAAAAGCACAAATAATAAAGCATATATATTGTTTATACTTAACATAAGATGCATTATTTTAGAGTTCATAATATTTAAGTCAGTTATCGATTAATTTATTTTATTTATACGTAATCTATTTTTAGTTCACAATCTTTTATACTTATTAACTTCTCCTTAGCCATTTTGAAACGTTTTAATGTTTGGGATCGTGCTTTTTGGTATCATGAACTTTGCATCATATAACCTTTGATTCCAGTATGGGATACGGGCATTCCCGTTTATTTTTCTTTTTTTATATTCTCACTACTGGATTTTCTTGTAGGGGAACACAAAAATGCTTCTATAGGCTTATTTACAAGATCGTCTATACATCCAGTTTTTTGCAAGTGGACGCGCACCGATAGCTCAATTGTAATATCATTGTCTTTAAGTAAACTAGCCGCTGCGCGACCAGCATGGTCACTTTTAGTTTTATATTTTCTTTTGCAAAACAATGCAACTGAAAGTAACATAAAAGGAATGTTACCATTACCTGTCATCACAAATATATGTTGTAAGGGGTATTCTCTATAAGGCTGATTCTAGAACATCGTGATATAAAAAATGTGAATTTCCATTACCTCAGAAAAGAGTTAAAGATAAGACTGAGAAACCCAACATCAATGATTTTAAAATTTACATCCCTCTTTGTATGTACTATTTTCCAAAATTAGATATCTGCACTTTATCATTACAACACATAAGAAATTGTTGGGGAAAGTTTTAAAATATAGTGTTGATTACATCACTCTATATGTTTTACTGTTCACAATGCAGATATCTACACTTAATCATATCAAATGATAAATTGTTGAGAAAATTTCTTCACTTATAAAATGGAGTAAAAATTCAGCAAGTACTGAAAAAAGTGTAGATAATTAAATATTACTGGTTGTTTATTGCTATGCCGGCGACGGTTAAGCCTAACCTCACGATTATTTATGCTCTCTTTCACGCCTCTCTCTTAATGAATTATTTCTTCGCTTTCATTCTTGAGACTGTTCCCAATTTTCACTTGATCGTGCAGCTCGTTTTCAAACATTCCTGATTCCAGTGTGTAAATCCAAGTTGACACGTGGTTGCAAATTGCGGACAACCGCTAATGTTTACATCTGGTAGTGGCAGCCGTTGCCATTCGGAGTATAGAAATATCGTTGATTTTTGTGCCGCATACCTACGGGTTTTATATATATAGATGATCGATTTCTATCTTATCATATCGAATAGTACCTCTAGGACTTGTCGGTGGAGAACTTTTATTTGGATCTTATTCTACTAAAAAATAATTACATCCAAATGATCTTAATATTAATTCAGGTGAACATTTTTTTGTTATACTAGTCTCATTTGGACCAATTAGTGGATCTTTTTTTGTGAAAAGCACCTTCAACTTAAACTCCATTTTACTTGGATCATTATTTTTTAGGTTAGCTGACCAGATTAAATCTTTTTCTTTATTAAAGAAAGCAACCCTATCTATCATAGGGTATTCTTTCAACCTGAGCGAATGATAGAAGACATACATAAAATGCTTTTTTATATCATTAGTAGATAGTACCCGTCAAAACATGACGGTAAATAATTGAACAGTTCCGATAAAAAAAGGTTCATGACCTTGTTAAAATATTAGAAATTTTTACAGAATATTAGCTGTTTTTCTATCCGATGTTATAATTAAAAATGTTGTAAAAATTCGAGTTTATAATTTAAAAAAACGTCTTGGGAAAAAAAAAGCATGCTTACCGCTGATTTTTCAATCTGACTTGCACAATCTAACTAATATGCTATGTATACAATCTAACTAATATGCTATAAATATGCTATGTATAAATACACTGAAGTGCCACTGAATTAGGGATACCTACCTAGTAACGAGTTGGGCCTCCTCTGGCCTTGATAACGGCTGCCACACGACGAGGCATAGATTCAACAAGTTTCTGGAAACGTTCCACGGGAATGGCTTGCCAAATATTGCCTAAAGCTGTCCATAATTCAGTAAGATTCTTTGGTGCTGTGTGATGGCCTTTCACGCCTTGTTCCAAAACATCCCAAAGATGCTCAATAGGATTTAAGTCTGGGCTTCTAGGTGGCCAATTCATGACAGAGAAGTCAGAGGAATGCTCATCCAACCAGCCAGTAGCCAACCGGGACTTGTGAGAGGTACAGTTGTCTTGCTGGAAAACTCCATTACCGTGCGGATAACAGAACAGCATAAACGGATGGAGGTGATCACCCAGCAACTCTACGTACCGAATTGCATTGAGGGAGGTTGGTAAACGCACCAAAGATCCCAAACTGGGCCACGAAAAAACACCCCAGACCATGATTGAGCCACCATGCCCTTGTACAGTTCCAGCCAGGCATGCAGGATCCATGGCTTCATGAGCCTGACGCCATATTCTCAGCCTCCCGTCGGCGTTAAGTAGTCGGAATCGAGACTCATCACTCCATGCTACTCGTTTCCAGTCCTCTACACTCCAGTCTCTGTGCTCTCTTGCCCAGGCAAGACGTGCAGCCCGATGGCGAGTATAGAGCAATGGTACTCTCGTAGGTCGACGGCTTCCGAAACCCATACGGTGAAGCGAGCGTTGCACAGTCCGTTTACTGACTGTACGACTGGCACCGTCATTAAACTGGGTGGTAACCTTTGAGTTTATCACCTCGGACCCCCAGACCATAAAAAGCCCATCGTCCATGATACACCTGAAGTCCAGTCACTACGTAGCAAGAGCCTGAATACGCAGTAGAGGGTTAATTTCCCAAGTTCGGATGCATTTTCAATTTTTGTGGGGCTGGAAGATGCCGGACAAGCAGTACAGATCTGTCATCCACCTAAGGCACCCCCAGCCCCCTAAACTGGGTGGTAATTTGAGCTAATGTTTGGCTTCGCTGGCTACGTACAATACGCCTGAGCCGTCTCTCACCACGCAGTGTCAAGGCTAATTGTCCTTTGCAGTTTGCCCGATCGCTAGTTTGTTTTCCACCATCCATGTATTCTTGGTATACTCTTGACACTGTCGACCTTGAAAATCCTAGCTGTCTGACGATTTCGGAAATTGAATGGCCCATGCGTCGCGCACCTACGATTTGTCCGCGATCGAAGGCGTCTAAATCAGGCAGTTTACCCATACTGGCAATTCCAACAACTAATTCAGAACAACCATAGTACGCGCTATATATGCAGTTACCACAGCGCCCTCACTTGCGCATACATGATGCGCAGCGCTACACAATTTGCATAGGCTTTGCTATCCCTAATTCAGTGGCACTTCAGTGTATATTAAGTAAAAATAAAATATATAAACTAAAAAAAATCAGATTAAAAAATCATACAAATTACTCACGTGCAAAATATTTTTGCAGTCTATTTAGCCAGCGCTGCAATCGCGTTTCAGAATTTTTTTATTTTCATGAATTTTAATGATGTATACACGTGCATTCAATAACTGGATCCGGTAGGCAGCGCTGCAATCGCGTCTCAGATTTTTTTTTAATTTTCATGAATTTTAAAGCTGTATACACGTGCATTGAATAACAATTAACTTACCTACAAATTTGTTAAACAAACGATTTTGGTGTTTTTAATTTCTGTTTATTATTGTATTTTTGCACGTGAGATTAATATAGGCTGATATATTTCTGAAGCGGTCGCTCCGGAAGCGTTACTTGACAGAGGCATACACAGAACACGGCAACTATTAGGGGAATTGTTCGGATCATCACCTCCCACAAAACCTCGTTTTTGTAAGTTTTCAACTTTACCTTGTAGCTCCCTTATAAGTACGAAGCTACTTTTTATTTCACCTTTATCGTTGTATATGCCTTCTGCTACTTCCTTATCTAATAGGTCCTCATTCACAATATTTATAGTAAACACTCCGAATGCAAGTGATATTCAGTTTCATGTCTATATTCAACCATTTAATGCTAAATTTGTCTTAAATTTAATCTTTGCCAGGGACAAACTGTAGAGAAAACAATGTGATCCCATTTGTACACTATTGCGTTACTACCCCTGGAAACTCTCAATATTTATAGTAAATACTCTTAATGCAAACAATATTCAGTTCTATGTCTATTTCAATCATTTAATGTTAAATTTATCTTAATTTTTTAGCTTTATCAGGGACAAACGTGATCCCATTTTTACGCTATTGCCTTTCTACCCCTGGAAATGCACAATATTTTATAGTAAACACTCTTAATGCAAGTAATATTCAGTTTCATGGCTATATTTAATGATTTAATGTTTAATTTGTCAGAAGTTTTAGCTTTATAAGGGAGAAATTGTGATGTCGCTAAATTAACCTTTCATTTTGGTACCTTAATATGAGATAAATAGTCGTTCAATAATTATAAGTTCAGATTTTTTAACGGTATGCTTTAATAAATGAAGAGTTTATTTCTAAATTGTCTTAAATATAACAGCTTTGTTTTACATACCTTTTTGAGAATGCGTGTCTTTGAAAGTCCTAAAAATACGCATTTTTTATACTGTACAACCACAAAAAACACATAAATAGAAAAAATAAAAGCTGAAAAATAATAAGAAATTTGTTAAGTGGGGGGGGGGGGGGGAGGGAGAAGGACTGCCCCCCAACCCCCCGCGACAAAAAGTCAATATAGTGCAACTAATAATAATTCATTTAAATAAACATAAAATACATCTTGGTAAAATATATATTTTTTGATTAAACATAAATTAAAGCACAAATACAATAGAAAAAAATACATGTTGTTAATAGAATTTTAAAAAAACGTATCTATACCGAAATTTTGTACTCCTCCAAGTTAATCCCCGAAACGATTTCAATAAATTTATTAAAACAATCTACATTTGCCGGTAAACATGATTTCCGAAACATGTACATCGCTAGGTAGAATTTAAAATCTGCCTTACGATTGTAACCACGAACCATGCCGAATAGATTTCTCAGTGTTACATTGCTCCCCCCTCCAATAACTTTCCTACAAACAAATGTAAAACCCTCAGAATAAGAACTTTTAACTTTAATCCTCATCTCTGACCCACATTTTTTGCAATTCGCGCCCCAACCTCCAACTATTATTTAATATTTTGATGGAGCATTACACCAAAGTAAATACAGGCAACATAACAACCAAAACAAACGGCGCCAGATTTGGCGAGAAATCTCTTGGGGGGGGGGGGGGAGATATCATACTTGTACCCTATAACAATACTACATGGCGTAAAATTAGGCATAATATTGTAGGTATGAAAAACAAGTTGAATTCTGATAGACATGAAATTAAACTCACGTTTAAGTATGATGATGGCACGAAGCTGGTAAAAACAGTAAATTTCATAACAGTTATCTCTCGTTTTCCGCGTACTCTCTGGTCACAGTTAAACTGTCCATGGACGTTAACAGTTAGAGTTAATACACTACACACATATTGCTGCAAAATTTGATGCAGCCATTCGGCAATTGTACCCTATTTGTGTGTGCTTTATTTTACTTTTACCATTTTAGCTGAAATAACGTGATCGTCATTGATGATGACGAGTAATGAACTGATGAATGATATTCATCCTTCAGTACGACTTAATTTTCATCGAAGGGATTTACGATTTCGCTACTCTTTTTAAACACAATTGTACTCAATTTTTGTATAAAGTTCTCAGATAATATGACATATAAATCTATTTGAGAAATAAAAGCATATTTCACTCGACAAAGACACCTTTGATTTGTATCCCAATTGTTGTTGGCGCGTTCTAGAAGCTGATTCACCCAACACAAGGATTTCCAAATTCTCCCAAATTCATTTAAGCGCCGCATCCTTTACTTTTGTTTTTGGAAGAAAGAGGACATTGATTCATTTAGGTGATTTTTTTTCAGACTAAAGAAGACTATGAGTTAAAACTGACCTGCATCACAAATTAGTGCTTTCTTATTTTACAGAGGAAATCATTAGCAGATTTTTAACATTAAGAGTACTGAAAGTCCTACACACGGCCTCACGTGGATTTCCACAGGTTTTCTAATATAATCTACTGTGTAACTCGGCCGAACCAATTTTACTTTTTTGCCCACGGAAAAAGATAGCTGGGGAGTCACGTGCCTTTGTGCAGAGTCCAGCAATTTCCTTAGACAGTTCATTCGAATTATAAAGCTCTAGGAATACCGTTATTGTTCCCAGAAAATAAATCTTTAAAAGTGATCGGGGATGTATATTTTTGCTTAAGGGTGCTGTGTACTAACTCTATTGGATTCGCTCACCTCAATGTTGCATATGGAGAAAATGTGTCCAAGGATGGCCGACTTCGATTTAAAGATTTTTAAAATTGTTTTCTGTAACACAGAAAGAAATTTTACCCCTTGAGGCATCTTTCGCTTTTTAAAAATATGCAAATAATATTTTAAAATTCAAATTATTTGGAGGAGGGGGGGAATCTGGTATAGTGTGTTTTAAACGCTCAAAAATTCCTTTGGTGGACGAAATTTATAAAATGAATCGGGTTGCAAGGTGCAGGAAAGTTCAGGCTATCTGAAAACACCAATTTTATTGGTTTATCAGAATTTATGTAACTCGAAATAGTGGACACATTTTCTAGTCCACTGAACATTGAGGTGAGAGAATTAAATAGGTTTAGTACACAGTCGTCTTAAAGTCCGCCTACCAAGTCGGGGATCTATACATTTTGTCATTTTCTTTCGCTGTAAATCTTGCACCACAATGCATGATAGACGATGGCTCTTTCTGACGTGGGCTGGTTGACTGCGCTTTGTCAAACATCAGAAAAAAAAATATAGAAATTCTGAATGAGGAATTCATTGTTTCAGAGAACATAGAACACCGATAAGCTCAAAATGAAAGACCAGGCGGTAGACTGCCCTGATAAGTTAAAATGCCATAAGTCTAACATCTTTCTAAATGCTTCTTTCTAAATGCGTCCTCAAATTGGTCTAAAAAATGTACCTTTTTATGTCATTAGAAAGCCCCAAATCCAATTCAGTGATGAGTTATATTGAAATTCTCGAGGACTTATCGGCTTTTCGAGACCGTGTGTTACAGTAACAAACTTTAAAATACACTGGTGTAAGAAATTTAGAGAATTTGCAGACTTGGTCGATTATCTCTAGAACTACTGTACCGATTTTAATGAAATTTGATATGTATATACATTGATACAATACAAAACAAATAACCATTCAATAATTGTAATACACACGCATGATCGTGCGTAACACTCCTTGGAGACGGAAGGTATAAAACAGCGGAAGTAATTTTTTGCAGAATAAACAAAAAAAACGGGTTAATAGATAGGTTAATAGGGGGTATGGTCCCCTCTTACAGATATACAGGTGTCGCAGCGTGATTTCATACTTGAAATAAGGCAGTTTATCATTTCCTGTGGCAATTGGTCCCACTCGTTCAGCAACGCTGTTTTCATTTCCTGGATGATTCTCGGAGGGGGGTTGCGAATTGCAATTGCCCTTCCCAGAGCGTCCCAGACATTCTCTATAGGGTTAAGGTCTGGAGATCTGGCTGGCTAATCCATCCGGCGATTGTCCTCACTCTTTAGAAATTCGTCGACCAGAAGAGCTCTATGTGGCCTCGCGTTATTGTCCATTAAAATGAACTCAGGGCCAACTGCATCCCTGAACAGGTGAACATAGGGCTCCAAGACCTCATCCCTATACCTCACACCAGTCACAGTGCCTCTTTCAAAGACATGGAGAGGAGTGCGGCCATTCAACAGGATGCATGCCCAGACCATTAAATATCCTCCGCCATAATGGTCGATTTCGCGGACATTGGAGGGTAGGTAGCGGGTCCCCTGTTCTCTCCATATGAACGTACGGCGAGAATCGGTGTTTAGGCTGAACCGGGACTCATCAGTGAAGAGAACGGTCGCCCATTGATCCATACTCCAATCTCTATGCTCTCTGCACCATGATAAACGGATTCTTCTGCTCGTAGAAGTGAGAGGGGCGCAAATAGCAGGTCTTCTTGCAAACAACCCTCTCTCGTGAAGTATTTGGAAACAGTCACCCTTGATACACTCGTTCCTGTGGCTGCATACAAGTCACGAGAGAGCTGAGAAGCTGTAGCATTCCTGTTACGCCTCGCTATAATCGACAAATGGCGATCTTCTCTGGCCGTCGTGGCTCTTGGACGACCTTGAACAGGCTTTCTCTCGATGAATCCGGTATCCTGGAACTGTTTCCATAAGTTACACACGACGCTGGGCGTTAAATTGAACTCTCTACAAATTTGGACTTGAGATTGGCCTGCTTCTAGCCTTCCCACAATTCGCCACCTCATTCCATCATCTAAACGTTGGTGGTTACTCATTTTTACTGTTACAATTTGAAATTAACCGATTGCTGCAAAATAACACCATCTATTAACCCATTTTTTTGTTTATTCTACAGCCGCTGTTTCATACCTTCCGACTCCAACGAGTGTTACGCACGATCATGCGTGTGAATTACAATTATTGAATGATTATTTGTTTTGTATTGTATCAATGTATGTACATATCAAATTTCATTAAAATCGGTACTGTAGTTCTAGAGATAATCGACCAAGTCTGCAAATTCTCTTAATTTCTTACACCAGTGTAAAAAGCCCTAAATCCATTTTTTCTAAAAAAATTAAAAATCAATTATATTAACATTAACACAAAGTTGTGTACATTAAACAACTTTTACGCATGAAAAGCCTTTTAAAGTATCAAAACTTTGATGCTGGTGAAGAAATTTTTTTTTCTTACCTGCTGTAAAATTTTGTCCTATGGAAATAGGGCTTTCTATGTTATGGTAGCAGTAGTAATATTCCCCGTAATACGAGAAAAAACTTCCCTTTTAATTTAAAATCCAATATCATTGCTCTAATTTACTCTAACGAAACCTACTTCCCCTCCCCCTGGGAAAACCCAATAATTACTCTAGACAATAAAATTCGAAAATCTTACACTAATTGCCTATTAATTTCAGACTTATATGTCTTCTACACTCACTCAAACTATGTAAATCATTTTTTGTTCATCACTTGAACACTTGTCTAGACTCGTTTATAAGCTTTCATTCCCAGTTGCTTACAGATGAGCGTACTGAGCCTCATATCAGATATACAAAACTTCGGAATATTCTGGCGGTTGGTCAACGCTCTCTAGTCGCAAGGTCTTAAATAGAGTTTGTGACGCCTCGTCTATTGGTCCTAAAGTAGAGGATTGCATAAACCGTTTCTGCATCTTAAACAAGTATTGACTGATTGAGAGAGGTACGGTCATTTTTTGCTACACGAGGGATCATTACATTGGGACCTACTACTCAAAGCCGACTCAGAACGGCCACAAACATTCATGTCAACAGTAGGAATCGAACCCATAGACTCTGGTACCGAATACTAGAAGTGGATCGGGACAGCGCGTTTTCCTCATGCTCTTATCATAGATCCGCCATCTGCTGTTTCGTGAATGCTGTGGCGCCATCTATTGCATAGAATGAATAATAATGCTTACTATAATTTTATATTATTTTCTAAACTTTCGAATCTCGAGTTTTACTTTCGGATTTCGTCGTACGTTAGTTTCGAAATCAAACATTATAAAATATAATTAAAGGGATGATCAAAAATAATACAGTTAGAGGTAATTTCAATTGTAAGTTTTGTAAAAAAATCTTTATCGCGTCATTTCAATTTGAAAACACATTTAAAATCTGTTCAGAACCATAATGAACAATAATGAGATTTATAAGAAGGAGAGATTTTGAAAGAGTTTAATAATTTTAGCGGTAAGGGATTTCATTGTACTGTATAAAAACTAATGACGTGTATTTTATTAATGATATATTGAGTTAATGTGCATCAATTAACTTTTCATGAATTATTGCATTGTGTGTTCATCATGATTAAAATCCATATACTGAATTGAAAATTCTTTTTGTAAAGAATCTAGGAGACTTGAGGTCTGAATTTTGGACTATGATATATTTCCGCTCCGTCTAATCTATGTGATGATGGTTCTACGGAACAAACTACTGTATATTACGATTATTGTAAATATCTCATATTAAACAAGATGTAGATTCGAGCAACGTATTTAATTTATGCATAATGCCACGAGACATTTATACATCGGGTCACGACGAACAGTGGAGTATTTGAGGCAAAAACCTGGCCAAAAGTGTAAAAACTAAAAGTTGCTCAACAATTGTAAAAATTGGATTTTATCATTTCTGACTAACCGGTGCGTTGAAAAAGGAGTATTTACTACTACAAAGTAACAAAAGTCAAAAGCAATGGTTTTAACTTTAAAAAACTTGAAAAATAATTTTGGCCAGGTTTTTGCTACAAATACTCCACTGTGCGACGATCCGAAAAACAGGAAGTCCTTTAAACATATATTTTCAACAGAGTTTGTTGATGCGCGTGAGCGTGTGGCTATATGTTCTTAGATCTCTATGTTAGGCTGTGGCGTAGCGAGAGGGGGGGCAAAGGGGTCTATCGTGACCCGGGCGCCACTCGCAGAGGGGCGCCAAAATAGTCCATAAGACAAACAAGATTTTCCAAAAAGGTATCCCAAAAGGGAGCCCAAAACGGTATCGTGCCCCGGGCGCCAGTTATGCTCTCTACGCCACTGATGTTAGGTCAACGCTGAAAGCTTTCATTCCATTGACTGATATTAACACTGAGATATAAATGATATCTTTTAACTGATATATTTCCCCTGTTGACATATGCTTTCAAAAATTCCTATTCAAGTCAGATTTGATAATGTGTATCCGGCATCTAGTTAACACGCTAAAAAGGATATTTTTTGCTTTTTTAAACCTTTCTTCAGTCTCCTCTTTCCGTCTTTCTCTGGTTTTGCGAATGCCTCTGCAGGGACGCGCCGTCCATCTGGCCAAGGTCGTGCGGCGCACAACGGCGCCAAAGCGTGAAAGGCACCGTCAAGTTAAATTTAAACATTTTTTGAAACTCTATTACAACAAATTTACATAAAACCAAAGATTATTTATCAATACCAGTGGTGAAATTTTACTATCTTCCATCTAGCAATACTGACCGGCCAGTGGCGTAGCTAGAACTTTAGCCGCCCGGGGCGGTCTCCAATTTGCCGCCCTATCTAAGTCAATCAATTGGTGGTTTTTATAAATTAATAAACATAAATAGATAATTGTAATTGAAACAAACTACAGGTGGAACTTTTTTACCATTGGATGCCATATTTAAATTAGGCAGTAATAAAGGAGGCCGCTTAAGTTGATATACCTATAAATGCAACTTTTATAAAGACAAGAAACTTACGAAGGTCGCAGTTTCCCCACCTATGAGACAAAACATATACCTAATTTATAAAAAAATTCCATAAAATATGTTTTATTTTATGTTTTTATATTTATAAATACACTCATGGACAAAAAAATTAGCGCACCAAGAAATAATTGCGGGATCGTAACGAAACTTGCAATGAAGGTACATGTCGGGGAGATATGCAAATGATTAGAAATGCAGCGTGATTGCACATTACGTATAGCCGGTAGAGGGCGTTGAACATCGTACTCTGTGGAGTATAAAACAGGTAACCAAAGCTTGTTTGAGTGTGCTGAATCATTTACAAAGGAAGAGCTGAGATAGACATGCCATTACGCCGTGTTCGAAGACAATATAAGCAGTTGTCGCAGTTTGAGAGGGGGAGAATCGTCGGGATGATGGAAGCTGGGTGGTCAGATAGGCGAGTAGCTCGTCAATTAGGCCGCTCTGATTGTGTTGTGAGGAGGTGTTGTGACCAGTGGACCCGAGAGATGTCATGTACACGAAGACCAGGCTCAGGACGCCCTCGACAGACCAGTCGTCGAGAAGACCGCCACATCGTAAGAAATGCACGCGTACAGCCAACTGCTTCATCGGCCGCCATCCAGGCACAGGTAGCACCTTCACTAGGGGCCTCTGTGTCTTCTCGAACCATACGAAGGCGCCTGGCTGAAGGACAGTTGGTATCGCGGCGCCCATTACGTGTGCTGCCCTTGACGCCCACCCATCGACGCCTCCGTTTGGAGTTTTGCCGCGCACGAGGAAACTGGACTGCAGCGGAATGGAACCAGGTCGTCTTTAGCGACGAATCCAGATTCAATCTCGGCAGTGATGACAATCGTGTTCGTGTGTGGAGAGCCCGTGGTGAACGTTTCAATCCTGCCTTTGCTGTACAGCGACACATCGCTCCCACAGCTGGTGTGATGGTATGGGGTGCCATCGCCTACAATACACGGTCACCCCTAGTATTGTTCCGTGGCACCATGACAGCCCAGAGGTATGTTCATGAAATCCTGCAACCACATGTGTTGCCACTCATGCAACGGCTCCCAGGAGCCATTTTTCAACAAGACAATGCTCGGCCTCATACGGCAAGGGTGTCACAAGACTGTCTCCGCACTGTTACTACCCTTCCTTGGCCTGCCCGATCCCCAGATTTGTCTCCAATCGAGCATATCTGGGATCATTTGGGACGACGAGTTGGGCATCCCACGAGTTTGAACGAACTAGAGGCAAGGTTACAGCAAATATAGAACGAAATGTCTCAAGACATCATACAGAACTTGTATGACTCAATGCCCGATCGTATCGCATCGTGCATTCGCGCTAGAGGGGGTCCAACGGAGTATTAACTCCTCCGTTCTTTTGCCTTTTTCTCTGAAATAAATTATCCTTTTTCTTTGATTTTCTTATCATTTACTTATATGAAAGTAGTCATTACGTATGTAAAATTTCGTTTCATTTGGACGACTCTTTCTTGGTGCGCTAATTTTTTTGTCCATGAGTGTAAAAATAAATAATTTCATTTCTTTTGGATAAACAAACAAATTGTACACATATGTGTATGTAAACAAAACATATTTATATATTTACTCTTCTAACTTTCATAGTAGAAAAATCGTGTATAATGCTCTCAAAATTTATATTATTTGTAATTTCTTGTTCTATAGACAATATTGCAAGATTTTGTAGTCTTAAATCTCTCATTGTGGAACGAAGATAATTTTTTATCAACTTCAATTTGGAGAAGCTCTTTTCGCAACTAGCGATACTGATAGAAATTGTTAAAAAAATTCTTAGCAAAATTACAATGTTGGGAAGAGAATTTTCCAATCTATACTGTTGAATAAATTTTAGTAGATTAAGAGGGCTTTCCTTACCGTCTTTCCAACGTTTTGCGTCTTCTTGTAGTGCAGGTACAGCCATAAAAACCTGGATCCCGTTTCTTTCAATATAGAACTGTTCTTTATCAATGTCAATAAAGTCATTTATTTGACATTCAAATTCTTCATTTAGCAGGTTACATGGTATTATACACGAATATTTTCTTGCAAGGACATGCAACTGATCAAAGCGTTCTTTTATTTCCTTTAGAATTCTATCCATTGATAAAAACATTTACTTAGTACATAGAACTTCTACTCGACGTCGGCACCATTGATGTCTGTAGCCGAGCAAAATTTTTAGAGATAATATTTTCAACCCTACATTGACTTGACGATGAGGAAAAATATTCGAAATCATATAGTAATTCCTAATTCGTAGAAATCGAATAGTAAACTTATGAATTGAACAAGTGGTTTTTTACAACTAATACTAAATAAAAATATGCCGCCCCCAAAATATGTGTCGCCCGGTGCGGAAAGCACCCACCGCACCCCCCTAGCTACGCCACTGTGACCGGCCAGACCGGTGGAGAAATTATACTACTCATCTACCTAGTTTTCAGGTTTAAGGGGACAGTGTACGTTCAGATTCAACTTTTTTATTTTACATTATATCTATATGAAATTTTAATCCTGAATATAGTTTAATATTTGCAATATAAACGACACAACAAAAAAATTCTAGTTTATTTAGAAAAAAAAAATTTAATTAAAAATTTAAAAAATTTAGTAAAATTTTAAAATGTCCCTTGCGCTAAAATTTTTACTTTTTTATAATAATTTTACTTTTTATTTATTTATTATACCATAATGAAACATTCTGTGCATTGAATTACAAATATCTCAATATTTTATTTTTTAAAAGAAGTGAAACCGATTAATGGATGAATTTTTTTCAAAAATTTCACTTCTTTGAATATAAACAGTCACTTTTTATAAGTTACTCTTCTTTAAAACAAAAATCAATGCACAAATTTATTAATGTATGTATAAAGATAATGTATGGTAAATATCGTGTAATTTGAAGGAAAAATATAGCGCATATCACATTTTAAATTTGCATTATCGAGAAAAATTTCATTTTGAGAAAATTGCATACAAAGATAAATTTAAAGGGCAAAAGTGGATTGTTTATAAACATATAAATGCTAATAACTTCGATAAAAATTATCGGATTTTGATGCGGATATTTGCATTTGGTACATTTTGATTTGTAGAACAATATAGCATTAAAAACAAAAATTCGATGCTTTGGTCAATTTTTGCCGATTTCAACGTACACCGTCCCCTTAAGCTTGCAAAATGTTGGTCTTAAAGCCCCACTCATGCGGGCTCAACTCATGTACGCCGCAACCTAAGTGTGTAAAAAGGTGTGGATGGTAGCGTCCCCACGCCGAACTTGAAAAGTGTAGTATATGTTTTTGTGGAGCAATGGCGACCAGTGTGTTCGCTTAGCTCAGTGCTGTGTTTGATAATAAATATTTCTTGTGAGTGAAATTAGTGTTACAGTACATTTCTTATATAAACTGTGTTTGAGAGTGTTAATTAATATAATCAGTTGGGTTTATTTAAACGCTTTCGTGGTCGGTGCAGTTTAATTTTTAAATTTTGTCTGAATTAATTTTAAAAATTTTGTCGTGAGCGGTGAGCCGGTGAGCGTGATCTACGTGATTTTCTATAAGGGTGATTGATTGTGAAAAATCATTTAAAAATAAGGTAAGTGATTAACAAATCAGCTTTACATAAATTTAAAACTACAGGAGAAAAACAAGAATGTCACAAAATATCGAAAATTGAGTTAATACCGATACATCTAGTGGAAAAGTATCTATATTTTTATTATTCAGGCACCTCAGAATACTGGACAGAGGTACCTCCTTTTGAACTGGGTAATTAATTTTTTTTTTAACATTCCCTCTTTTTGGGGTGGAAAAATATTAAAGTTTATTGTACATTATTTTTTATAAAAATGCGTTTTCCGTTAGAATCGTTTCAAAAACTCAATACAGATACCTTTATTTTATGAATAAAAATTGATTCACTTTATTTTGATACAGGGTTGATAAAAATCAGGATTTTAAAAAAATCAAAAATCAACAATTTTTTTTTGAAAATCATTATTTTATGATTTTTTAGATAATTTTTAACTGATTTAAATCATCTCAACCCTGTTTTGATAATATAGTGTTTAAGAATCCTTGGAAGTTCTATACTTTAAAATGGATGTTTCTCGTAATTGATATTATGTGACTTTACGTCTTTTTCCCCTGTAGTTTTTAATAATAATGCTTTAAAAAATTACATAGTTTTAATTATACATTCAGTTTTTCTAATTTTAAATACTTAACGAAATCTGGCGTTATAATATTTCAGTACTGTTATGGCAAAACACGCTATTTGCTTTTTTTACAAAATGTAGGTACTTTATCACATTAAATAATCACAAATAGGGTAAGTATAGTGAATTTAGTTGTAAAAAATGGAAATTAAAAATCACTATGTACTATTTACGACGTACTATTTGTGACGTTTTAAATTAAAATGGCAAAATACTTATAAGTACATTTTGTAAAAAAGGCAGATAACATGTTTTGCTATAAATGACAACTGAATTACAAAATTTTATATTTTGAATTTTCTTTAATAATTTTTTTATACAAAACAAAAAAAAAAAACTTTGTGTTTCTTAACTTTTTATTGATTTTATTTAGATGGCCAGAGAAGAAAAAAGAAATTGTCTGGTTATCAAAACTTGCATAACAAACGAAAACGGGAGGAAGACTTGGAGAAGAACAATTTAAAAATTACCAACTTTTTTCGGAAGCCCACAGATTTTCAAGACAGTACTGCTACTGAGAAGTATAACAGTGGTTTTCCAACTCATTATCGAAGTTGCCAATCGAATTAGGAAAACAAGCCAATGACGATCCAATAGATTCAAGTTCTGATACGTTTCTCTCGGTGTTGCCAACTTGGTGGTTTTACCCCTAAATTTGGGGGTAAATTAGATGAAAAGGGGTGTTTTTAGGGGCCACATTTTTCTTAGGGGCATTTTGAGGGGGGGGGAACATTTTTTTAGGGGTATTTTCTAGGGGGTACATTTTTTGGGTGCATTTTTTAGAAGCTACCTTTTTTTAGGGGAATTCTCTATGGGGGACTTTTTTATGGGGGTTTTTAGGAGCGTAGATTTAAAGTTCATTAAAAAATATTAGAAATTAACTCTTCAGTTCAATTTTAATCAGGTTGATTTCAAGTTTACTGCCACTTTCTCTCATTAAAACGAAATAAAATAAACAGTCAAAATACAACCAGAAACAAATTTTATCATTTTGCGCGGCAATCACGACAGGTGGCAAGTGGCGACTGTTTTGTGTTACTTTTACTGTGTTTTTCAGTATTTCTCTTTTGTGGTCTTTCCGAAAATTCTGCATATTTTATTCGAATATAATTAATATAAAGATAAAGTAATTAGTGGCAGTTTTGCGTAACGGCGACAGAAAATAAAAATTTTCTGAATTAGCGGATTTCGATTTTCAGTCCCATCTAATGCATACATCAGCGATGTATTTTGGATTTGAGTTTCATTCTATTGCACAAAATACCAAGGAGAAAGAATTATTAGATGTCAAAGAGAGATGTAAGAAATTTCTGTGTACTTTGGCTGAAGAAATTCAAAAACGATTACCAGATAACTTATCTGTTCTGAGAACGATGTCCAATCTTCATCTTAAAGTTGCATTATCTCAAGTGAAACCCAGTCTCAATGACATTTTTATGAAATTCCATCGAACTCACTTATACGGCAATAAAAGTGATGTAGAGTGAGAATGGAATCAATTGCAAAATAAATTGTGGTCAAATGTAGCTAATTCTGTTGAATTTTATACAGAAGTATTTGAAGATTGTGATTCTGCGGGAAAAAAGCGATTTGAAAATATCGCTAAATTTTCAATGGCGCTAATAACACTACCAATTTAAAACCCAAGTGTCGAACGCACTTTTCCGACATACAAAGTAATTAAAAATAAATTACGGAATAAGTTGTCCCTCGAAGTACTTCAAAGTATTATGATGGTGAGATTTACTCCACAAAAGAACTGCGGTTCATGTGTCAAATTCGTTCCTTCCACCCATATGCTCAAATTGTTCAACGTCAATATGTATGACTTTAAAAATGCAGGCAATAGTAAAGCACAAAATGAGAGCCAGGCCGATGTCTTTGATGAAATACTCGATAATTATCCTGACATCGACGAAATTAAAAATTCGAAAAATCGACAGTAATGTACAATCGAGACGCGTTTTTTTATATTAGATAAGTTCCATACATATGTCAAATGTAAATAAACCTCCATTTCATTATGTAAGTGTGTATTTTCTATTTATTTCAATTTATCTCTCAAACAGGAAGCCTATTTGGAACCAGAATTTCTTTTAGGAAGGTCTAGGGCAGGGGTGTCAAACTCGCGGCCCGCGATGAACATTTTTGCGGCACGGCCAATATATTGGCACACAATAATATGTAATAAAATAACCGACGCAGAATTATAATAAGATAGGAAGAATTCGCTAAATGTTTTTTTCAATGATACTCTTTTTTGCTATTATTAAACAAAATGCATATATTTATGTTGAATATACTGTAATTAGGTAAATATTCCTACATTTCTATTAATATTGATTTTTTTTGCGGCCCACCTATAGTTAAACCTTGTTTGTTTTGCCCAAGGTAGCCTTTGAGTTTGACACTCCTGGTCTAGGAGATCTCAAGTTGGTGTAAGGGGGAAACAGGGGGATTTCGAGATGGCGCTAGGGGGAGGCGCTTCGTAAAGGTTGGCAACACTGCTCGGTACCATCATGTTCGAGTAAGCAAGACGAATCATCCAAAGACACGTATTCACCTCTCTCTAATGATCCAGGTCTTTGGCCGAGTATATTATCTCCAGTCCAGGTGCAAGAACTTGTCGAAAAAGGTCCTATGTATTTTCAAAATAAAACTATGTATCCTAAAGACAAAAGTGGACTTAAGTTTTCGGATTTATATTTAACTCGAATTCTGTCAAATGGTGAAAAGGTTCAGCGAGATTGGTTACTGTATTATATCAAGAAAAATGTAGTTTTTTGTTTCTGTTGTAAAATATTCAATGACACCACTAATCCATTGACCTTTAAAAATACTAAATTAAGTAATCAAGACTGTTTTAATGATTGGCATCACTTAAGTGAACATTTGAAAATTCACGAAAAAAGTAAATCTCATTTTCAAAATCTACGTTCCTGGTCAGACTTACTGGAAAGATTAAAAGAGAATCGAACTGTAGATTCCGAAATGCAAAATCAATTAAAAAGTGAAACTAAACACTGGCGGAGTGTAATTGAAAGAATAATTTATACAATTAAATTTTTAGCTAAACAAAACTTGGCTTTTCGTGGTCCTAGTAATAAATTATTTGAAAGAAATAATGGAAATTTCCTAAAATGTGTAGAATTGATAGCAAAATTTGATCCAGTTATGTCTGTACATATTAATAGATCTCAAAAAAGTATGCCACTTTATCTTGGAGATAAAATTCAAAATGAAACGATAAAATTATTAGGTGATATTAGAAGAAATAATATTTTAAACGAAGTTAAGAAAGTGTTAAGATAATAACTGAATCAGAGGCCGATAGCAAATATAAAGTAAGTTTAATTGGGAAGCACAACACAGTACTACATCGTTACATGCTGTAAAGAATTCGCCGAATGGTAGCGAAAAGAAATCAGCGATACAATCTAATAATATTTAAAATAACCGATTTATTTACATAATGTTTGAGTCGATGAAAACAGGAGATGATTACAGGAGCGATGCTCTCTAATGCTGTGCGGATAGACGAGTCAGTTACCACACCTCAGTTTATACTAGATGTCTAACTGCACTCCGGCACTAAAGTTCTTTAAATCGTGCACGGGAACTCAAGATGCGTCACGATCACCTGCGAGAATTGAAGTCCACAGAAATTCAACAATTATCCAAATCCTTCTGGAATCACAAAACAGCTAGGTCGACAGGAAGTCAATAAAACTCTTCGCCTATCACAAGGACTTATGGAGAATTTAAATTATAGGCTGCGAGGCCTGAGTAGCACCTCTTAGCTTGAGATCCTAAGCTCAGCCTTCAATATACTTCTGCCCGAAGTAAGTCGACGGGGTGTCGAACGATTCTTCTCCGAATCGAAGTAACACTTTGCCTCACCGAGGACTTGAACCGAAGTCACGGCTGCAAAAGCCGGAGTAGCCAGTCTCAGCGTGAGAACTCCGAGCTAACTGAATATTTTTACTGTCGTAGCAACGCACTTTGAATTTTGGCGCTGGTATCTCTCTAAATGTAAAAAGGGCTCTAATTGGCGCCTTTTAAAAGTGACCTCATTTCTCTGGATTTTGATTGGTCTAGCTTCAACCGCTGTTTGGATCCGCCCTCAGGTTCCCTGTTGTTTTTTTCCTGGAACGTGCATGGAAAGAAGGGGGTTTCGCCCTCAGGTTCACTGTTGGTTTTTCCTGGAACGTGCATGAAAAGAAGGTTTCTTGAAAAGAAGGTTTTTTCGTGTTTGCAACTCATTTTTAGACATTTTCGGGTTATCCGCGAATTTTGTTATCCGCGATGCCCTTGACACCCAATTCCGCGGATAATCGGGGCTCTACTGTATATATATATATATATATATATATATATATATAAATTTAGCCAACAAGCTCAACAATGTAGTTGAACAACTATTGCTCTAAATTTGGTGTTGGGTTTCTCTTCCAATTTATATACATTTTAAAATTTAATAAGCGTAGTGTCTAGCCGCAGAGATATTACTTGTAACATCTCATCAGAAACACTCCTCCAACTAGCAAAATTTTAGCAGGAGGTACAGTCAGGCAGTATTTTATTTTGGGGATTAAGTCTCTTTGACCCCCTTAAAGATTGAATTTTTAAAAAATGTTTCTTATGGGCGTTTCTTATGGTCTACTGATTTTAGACTTTTTAGAAATTTTTGGTTTTATGGAGATTGTCTAGCCTTGCTAGACAATCTGGGATTAGTTAAAAAAAAAAAAAATCTTTTTTTTATATTAAAAAAATTCTTAATGAACACCCAGGGCTTAAGAGGAACCACCATTCAAAATTTCAGCCTTTATGGTTCCAGAAATGGAGTGTTATTTTGGAGGGATTAAGCTCCTTTTAAGAAAGCCTTAAATTCTGCATTAAAAAAAGTTTTCTTTGTGCACACCTAGGATCTAAGAACCACCATATAAAATTTCAGCTTCCTAAACCTTACGGTCCCAGAAATATAGTTTTTTTTTTTTTGGGGGGGGGGGGTTGTTTAAGTCCGTTTTAAACCCTTAATTTTGTATTTTTAAAAAAAGATTTCTTAGTGTACACCTAGGGCTTAAGACAAACCACCATACAAAATTTCAGCTTCCTAGGTGTAATGGTTCTAGAGATACAGAGTGTGTGTGTTTTAGGGGAAGACCCTAATAACCTCCTAAAATTCGAATTTATTAAAAAGATTCCTAAGCGAGCACCTAGGGCATAAGAGCAACCACTAATCAATATTTAAGCATTCTAAGACCCATGATTCTAATGATTTGAGTTTCTTTTAACATACTGATTTTGAAATTTTTTTGTGTATTTCTATTTTGTCATTAACACGCAATTTTGAATTCGATTTAAAATTACTTATACTCGAAATCGTGTTTTTCATCTGCCGATTTTTTTTATAATCGCATGCGATTTCTACATACATATTTGTATTTTATTAACATGCTGCTGCTGAAAATGTTTGCAACTTGCGGTTAGAAAATAGATTGCTACGGTGAAATTAGACGTTGGCGAACTGGTTTTGCGCCAAATGCAAAGGGCCGCCAAGTTTCAGCTATAATATGTAAGTATCAAATGGTTACATTGATTTTGAGGTGTATTTAAAATTTTTATTACAATATTTCTTTTTAAAATTTCCCCCAAAGTACAGAATTGCTGTTATATATCTTTTGTATGTAAGTTTTCCTTTTTGTACCTTTGTTTTTCCCTATACTGAAGTATGGAGTACAGGGAAAAACAAAGGACAAGTGATGGGAAGCTTTAAAAATCTGTATTAAAACTTGCGGGTTCCGATATACATACAACGCATTGAGTAGAGATCTTGCGACGGTATTGCGTAAAAATATGCAGATCAAAATATACTCTCTGTGTAACATATTGTGCGTTTGTAATAAGTGTGAAGTACTAAATAGGTCACAATTGATGAATTGTATTCTCAAATATATTAAACATTTCTAAAACCTTGGACGCGTTCTCCTAAAATTTTGAATACTTTGTGAAAGCATCACAAAAGTGTTAAGGGCTTTTGTATACACACCATATTTTCTAAAATTACGTTAAGTAGTTAAATTAAAATTATTTTAGCTTACTGTCGTCAATAGAATTCCACCTCCCCCGGTGACAGTATGCTAGCACCTGGTTTACTCTGAGAGAGAGGGCATATTCTTAGGAATTTACCTCGATTGTCGACTAACCTCGAAGAAAAATATAGAACATAACATTAGAAAATTTTTTAAAGCCCGTAAGGATATCGCCGTTTGGTTTTTTTTACCCCATATTTATACCTTGAGTTAATTTCTTCAAAGTATTTCAATACCCGTTGTTTTATATATATTTTTTTTATGCGGACATCTTTGAACTACGGGGATGTTTCCTAGTTTGGTAACCACTTTGCACATACTCAGTTATTAGGATTACAAATCGTATTTTAAATACATCCAAATATGTGAAGCAAAATATTCGAAAGCAAATCTACATGAAAAGAAAACTTTTTGGGATATACTATTCTAATTAATTTAGAGTTATTTGCAAAAGTTTTTATCAACTGATATAGTGTTATGGAATAAAAGACTTTTCAATGAGAATGTTGAAGAGTGATTGAGTAGGTGTGGCTAAGGCAGGCGTCATTCAGGGCGTGTGCAACATTAAAAAAAAAAAAAAAAAACCTTCAGCAAAATATTCAGTCTGCTATATATCTAGTGAATCAATGCTTTTAAAATAAAGTTTGGCGGGAGGTAAAAAAAATACATTAAATGCCACTTTTTTTCCGAAATACAGTGAATTTTGAATTTTATCCCATTGTTGAGTGGTTCGTAAAAACTTTGATGTGGAAACGACATACCTTGCTGAGTCAAAAAACGAAATGGCGAATGTAATCTAATATTCTGCGTGAAGAAAATGAATGATGACGATTTACCAGGGACCAAATTTAAACTGTCTTGTGATACATACATTGATTATCACTTGTTATTATATATCTCTGTAATGCCAAAGATGTACCTGTACCTACAGTCATTGACTGAAGGCTGCCATTTTGTATACATAATAATAAAATAAATAATAATTCCTAATAACAACACCTTGGGCCCGATTAAGGCCTTTGGTAGTTTAAAAAATATGAACGTTTGACAAATATGAACGTACGTAAATATTGATAAAAATTTAAGTTGAATTTTAAATATAATATAAATCTGAAATAAAATGTTGGTATGTTTAATTATATTATAAGAAAATGAGCATTAATGTTTGTTAAATATTTGAAAAGCTTTACAACAAATGATTATCAATAGTTTTTGGGGAGATTGAGCCCAGACACTTCTTCCATGGTTCATACGAATTCACTAATTAAAAAATAGTTTTGCGCATTGACTTATAGTAGCACATGTTATCTAATATTATTCCTCAAGACTGATCTTTCACAACCTATCACTTTATTCGTTTTCAGAATTTTAACAGATTAATATTTAATAAACTAGCTAATTAATAGATTCTATAATATAAAAATTCGATTCAAAGAAGTTGTCCGATTGCGACAAAAATTGGTAGATGTAAAGAACATGCACAGGAAAAAAAAATAATTAGAATTTCAGAACAAAAGAATTATTTGTTTCAGAGTTTTTAACGATGCATTTCAGAGTTCTATAGAGTTTGATTGTTACAAAATGAGGTAGTCCATACGGCGTTGGTCCACCTCTGGCTTGGATGCAAGCTGCCAGCCGGTGTGGCATAGACTGATAAATTTCTCGGTTGGTGTCCTGCGGAATTTCTTGCAAAACTGTCTCCAACTGCCGGGCTAAATTGACAACATTCCGGGGTACCTGGAGGAAATTAAGGAAACCGAAAACCTGGTTACAGTGGTTATAAACCCGGGTAATCGAAAGTATTAAATCGTAAGTTTAAAAAAAAAAAACATTTTAATGGGATAAACAAATTTACCATGCTTCACAATTTATCACAATCTAGATCGTTGGTACACTTTGCTTTAAGCTTCTCCTCAGTATTAACTATTATATCGTCCAACCATCTTAGAAGTGAGTCCTCTCCTTCTGTCAAAAGATATGCCACTGAGTGTTTTTGCTCTTGATTTATTTCATATAAAATTTTCAAAAGAAATTTTATCTATTGCAGTTAGAAACGGCAAATATAGATTGCACTTTGTTATTATTTAAAAATATGCAATTTCGACTTCTATAAACTTCTAATCTAACAGCAAACTTAAAAAAAATAATCTTCACTGACAATTGGGTAATTTTGGGTTTTAGAATAAGGTGACCAGATTTTAACATTGGTAAAGCGGGACACCATTGGCCGGGTAGGGGGGGGGGTTCTTTATTAAAAATTTGGTCTATATGGAGCAACAAAAATTTTCATAGAACGCAAAAATAGTATTGTAATATATATATATTTTGATTTCCACATAAGTACAATTTACAAATATAATAAATAAAAAAAATTATGTATAGTATTATTTTATTCTTTGGCATATTTCTCATTTGCGTGAATTTTTTTTAGTAGATTGCTGTCGTTGTTTAAAAGGCCATAAAATTTTTCACAAGAATTTGTTAAATTATATTTCACACATAAAATGGCTTTCAAAGTCTTAACACTTAATTGCGATATTTCCGATGTCCACACTTTATTTACCGTAGAAAAAACGCGTTCAGTCGTAGCATTAGTTCCTGGTAAGGACAGCGCTTATTCCACAATTTTTAGGGCATTATTGTATGGAACATGGTTTGTTTCAAAATTCGAATTCTAACAACTGATCAACAATGCGAACTTTGATAATCAGTTCTCGATAATCAGTTCTCAACAATTATTTGTTATTATTAAAGTTTAACATTATAAAATTAGTAAAAATAATAAAAAACTCATATCCTGGCTAAATAGCCACATGGTGCCGAAAATCGTATATTCCCTTCCCGTTCTCCCGCTGTTCCCTAGCTTGTCGTGCATTCTTTCCAAAAATCGGGACTTTTTTAAAACGCCGCGTGTCGCGGGACAAATTGTTAAAAATCGGGACTGTCCAGCCAAAAGCAGGACGTCTGGTCACCTTATTTTAGAACCTACTTCCTTAAATTAAAATAAATCAAAAAGAAATAAATTTTTTACCTACGCAATAAATTAAAATTCTTTACATTATAAATAAATATAGTTTTTCATTAATATTTAGGGCAAATGTTTAGAGGTTCATGTAATTATATCAAACCTGAGTAATACCCGGGTGCCGGTTCTGAAGAAATTTGAGAACCAAACCCAGTTCTGAAATTTTTGTCCGATTCTTCAATCCCTACTCTAAAGCTCTATCTACTAAAATTCAGCCAAAATTTGTTACTTTAATTAGACTGCCTATCTATTCATGCCAGACGTCTGCATTCTGTTAATGTGATATCTTCTCCCATCCAAAGAAACAGATTCTATAGAGTTTCTTTCTTTGGAAAAATATTTTTTTATCACAGACGGTTCATTAACAATCAATCCACCTTGTCTGTGTAATGAATTTTCAATTGAATAATGAAAAACACATGTGTTTTAATAAGGAGGCGTGTCTGGAATGTTGTTTCATCACCAACTTTATACCTGTGTCAAAGAGAAAAATATTTTTCAACATATTTTTCTATATCTCCGCCTAGCATTTTGTGTCTGAGCATTTTGTTTTCGCGCGCTCTAAATTTTATTTCACAATTCGTAATGGAAGACGATGGTTCCTTCCGAAGTGCGCAGGAACTTCAGACATCAATAAAAATTTAGAGAAATTTTGCATTTGATTTAATTTATTTTTTGTAAAGTGCAATTTACGGATATAATCTTTGGGGAAACGGAATTTTCTACGCAGACCAAATCTTGGACCGATCACGGATCCAGGCGGTAGCCGTGGGAATTTTTCTAAATTCATGGATGGTAACACGTTTACTTCGGAAAATTTCTATAAGTTTATTAATTTATTAACCGTACGGAGATGAAAGCAGTGAAATGCTTTGCATTGCTTAGGAACACCGTAAACTCTACTACCTTGACCTTGACCTAACGGAAATATCGGTAATAAATATCCATAAACATGGACAAACGCCTTGTTCACAACAAGGCGAAACTTAAATGCAAGGCTACCACCTGGTTTCTCCTGAATAAAGGGTGTTTCAAACTTTGTACACTTGATCTTTAGTTTAGATATAACAGTAACAAAAGTTTAGTATTTCCCAATTCGGAATTGATAATCAAAGATATTTACATAATTAGGTGTTTAAAAATATTCAAACAACTTTGATTTCATAATTTTTAGCGGTAATTTAAGGAGAGTTACTTTTCATTACTCCCTCTACTTGGGCAAAATTTTTAATTCGCTTTTCAAATTCGCTTAACATTAATCTGTCAGGTTTAAACAATACGGTGCATAATAAACAAAATTTTTAATTTAATATAATGGCAAAATTTATTATTATTTTAAGACTAAATTAATTTTAAATTTATTATTATTATCTTAAAAATTCTAGATAATCTAACAAAAATCTAAGATTTTGATTTTTGTTACTTTATCAATTACACAGGTCAACACGAGTCTAGGATTTGCAGAACATCAGACGGTTTTTGGTAAATCCATGAAGCTACAGATTAGCTTCATGGGTAAATCAGACACACCGATCACAAAAATAACATTTGTTTTTTTCCACCCCCCACCCACCCCCAGATTTTTCACAAATCAAAAAAAGTGAGGAAGGGACTCTTTCATAAAATTAATGAGAAATACTATCTCGGCCCCCCCCCCCATGCATTATAAATATTTTTATCGGTTCATCTCGCCCCCCCCCCCCCCCCCAACAAGAAAAAATCCTGGGTGCGCCACTGCACAATACTACACTAAAAGAAGTGAAATTATAAAATAAAACTGCAGATAGCGTCACAGTGTAAGTGACTCGTTTCCTGTGAAGACATTTTTTTTCACTCTCGCATTTTATACGTTTATACACGTTTATTTTGTTCATTTATTGATATTTTTTACAGCTTCACTTGTATCCTGTATAGATATTCATGGACTAATACCTCATTTATCTTCCACTACTGCTCATGATACATCTCAGTGGAGACTATTTAAGAGAAACTTAAAAAGTGTCTTACTACAAAATAGTAATGTTTTGCTACAATTCCCTTAGTACGTTCAGCATTTTTAAAAGAATCATACGAAAACCTTGATTTTCTCCACATTAACATAAATTTTGAAAAATTTAAATGCAAAATTTGAGGGGATTAAAAATTTTAATCTCGTTATTAAGTCAGCAAGGTGACTATAAAAAAAATCAGGTAGTGTCTTCTGACGAAACTACCACGGATTATTAACATAGGATTGCGTATCGTTGCTTAGCTCTTTTAACGTAGGATTACGTTCTCCAATAACTGTTCTCCGGGAAGAAAAAAGTGTCCGTCCTGCGTCCGAGTTATAATTTTGGCAGCGCGCCAAACCCAGACGCAGTGAACAGTTAAACAAAAAAGTACCAAAATGCGGACGGAAAAAAAAAGTAAGCAACGATAAGGGATCTTACATTAACAACCCTTGATAGTTTCTTTAGAAGAGACTACCTGAAATATATATAACATATCATGTCTTATAGAAGCAGCTGGAAAATCGGATACTGGAACAGCTCGAAAAGAGTTGGTTATTCGGACGCAGTAAATAGGCGATTTAGTTCAATAGTTTATTGTCATTCATACGCAGTTCCCCATAGGAAAGGGAGCTAGACCGAGTGACATATGAAATGTAACAAACAATATCAGAAAAAGGCGTGGCTTTCAGCCGTGTTCTGAATTTTATATCGGGAAAATCCAGAAGAGGTGATGCAAAGGTTATTCCCTATGACGTTATGTTACGTCATGGACTAGTGCGTGTCCAATGATTCTTATCGGCTCATATTCCCTAGACAGATGTTGCACTAAGTCTTTAATGATCTTTCTCTATCTACAGGGAAACGAAGGGATTAAGTACTGCAAGCTTTATCAGCATTACATCATCGAATAAATTACGTTTCACAGGAACATGGAGAAATCAGATTATTAATATAAAAATTATTTTTATATTACTCACCCACCCACCCACCCACACACACACACACACACACATATATATATATATATGTATATATATATCGATTTCTGGTTTACTTCCGGCGCTACTACAGAATCTTGCCTTTGGTGCGTGGAGCCCTAAGTGCTTGTTTTCTGTTTGTTTTTTGTCTACATTCTTCTTAAAACTATCTTACTCTGTTGGATTATTTATTTTAGTTATATATATATATATATATATATATATATATATATATATTTACAATAAAATTCCTACATACGAAGAGAAGGATGAATGATAACCCTATGCAGAATAGGTCGATGGTAAGAAAATTAAGTTACATATGTTAGAAAATCGAGGGTAATGTGTCGTGTAAATGTCAAGTCAATAAATAAGTTTCCCAGTATACTCGGATAGTTGGACGGAACCATATCTAAATTAAAGTGATGTTTAAGGAAATCGAATGCCTTTTCGTTGCGTTTTGCGTCTATATTAAAATCACCCATCATAATGATCGGCACATTGGCATCAATATGAAACTCTTCATTTATAAGTACTTCGGAATATTTCATGAGCGCACTAAACAGAAATAATTTTAGATCGGCTGAATTGACTGTTGGGTGTATATATAATGATGCCAGCATAGGGTAGCGTGCTTCTAACTTTTTTTTTCGGGGGGGGGGGGGGGGGGGGGCCCGAATTGAATTCAGTTAGAGCCCCCCCCCCCCCCTAAGCGCATTGGCTGCCGGTCCTTAAAATATGAAGCATTATGAGTTTTTTAAAAATTGAATAACAATAGAATTGATGTTTGAGTAGTATTCAAAAATTATGCAATGAAAAAAATAAATATAATATAAATAAAATGAGAAAAAAAACATAGCATCGAATTTTTGCTATGGATCATACCATTATTAAAAACCATGATAAGGCTAAAGACATAATTGGAATCTTCAGTTTCACAATTTAAAAAATCGGGAAAAAACCAACTTTCTTAAAAGTTTCTTCAATTTTCCGATTTTAACTGAACTTCTCTTAACGTTTTAATTTATTTCAAGTTAAGTTGGGGGGGGGGGGTACGTGCTTCCCCGTGCGTCCCCGTAAAAATCCCCGTAATTTTTGGAAATAATTACAATGTTACTTACTTATTTGTTGCTAAAGAAGTCGGATATTTTAGACTGTTTACTGTTCTGTGAATGCAGCAAATCTGTTATTTGATTTTCTAGTTTATAAAATAAATGAAAGTCTGCATTTGGCTTCGTTTCCAAGAAACGTCTTATAATATCACAAGCGTTATTAACTTCAACATGTGACGGAACCTTTTTAATGGTACATTCTTCATCAAATTCATCTTCATCGACTTCTCTTTGATCAAATTGAGGGTCTGAAGTTTCACCACATTCTACCAAGTCATTATCGAAGTTTGCAAAATTGGAAATATTTTCTTCTGTCATTCCTTCTGGTGGTAAATCATTTGCGTTTGTAATTGATTCATCATTTAATTCATCATTTGTTACGTGTATTGAAAATTTACATTTTACGAAACAACTTTTTATTACGTCAGAGGAAATATTATTCCAGGATTTGTTCATCATATGAACAGCTGAAAGAATTGAAATGTTTCTAATAATTTTACTAGTTGAGCTATTGATAGAAAATCCACTAGTATCATCTATGCAAGCTATGATCTTTTTAACGATTTCTTTTCTATAATTCCTCTTAAAAAGTGATATAATTCCCTGGTCCATTGGCTGTAAAATAGCTGTAGTATTCGGAGGCAAAAAAATGAAGTGCTACATTTTCTAGTCTTACGTCGACTTTATGGGCTTGACAATTATCGATAAAAAGGATAGCTTTTCTTTTCATCTTATTCATCTCATTGTCAAATGACACTAACCAGTTTTGAACACATGTTTGTCACAAACAACAGTGTTCATATGTAAATATTAAAAAGTTTCATGATGATGCCATTTTTCCCCACTACACGTCACTGATGGTTTCAAGGCGTGGAACCAGCAATTTTGATATCATGTCTGAATCAAACTGAGTCGTGTCTAGTTGTTAAAAAATTAAAATTTGGCATCACACTATACGGAGTAGAGATACAAGAGACCTAACCGCAGCTTCGCGTTTGAAATATCTAAGTCACCAAATATTATTATTATGTTCTGAAAGCTATTTAACGTATGAACATGTCAAAACTGACACCTTAGTATGTTTAATAAGAAAAACAACGTATAAACACAAAAAGTAACATTTTTTATTACAACTTCTTACGACAGTTCGAACCTTAAAACTTCATATATGTTCGAATCCTAACTTGTTGCCATAAAACTTATACAAAAAAAATACAGCAATATGGTGCCATTAGTATACAATCAAAGTTCTTGCGAGTCGCAACAATTTGAATGTCACAATATGACGGAATTCAAAAAGTACATCTGTCAATGAGGTAATTGATCTCTTATTTCTAGAATCTTGGGTGCATTTACAAAACAATGAACAAATATTTTTCTTTACATTAATGTAATTTTCTCATCGATTAAAAAAAATGTTTATGATGATGTCGTAAAACACGGATGTCACAATATGTTGTTGGCACCAGTTTTTAGCGCTTTGAGCCTTTGTATTTCTACTTCATAGGTCAATGAAATAAAAATCTATTTTTTAGAAATACCATTTGTGGGCATATTAATTTTAGTGCGTAGCTACCTTCAATTGGCAGACTAGATGTTTTCTGCACATAAATTCATCGAAATCGAACAGAATAACGTGGTTTTAGACTCCTTATTCTTAATTGCCACCGCATAAAACCCAGGTTGCAGATAAATTTCGAGACATGCTTGGGATGTTCGATTAAAAAACATATTATTTCTCATTTTTAATTAGGCCAATGATTAATCAGTTCATCTTGATGCAAGAAAGTAAGTCATTGATGGTCTGGTAAGTCCCCGTGTGGCAAACGATGATTCAGAGTTTTCTCCTAGGAGATCTTTGAATTCTATGTGCCTGATCACATAGAATCCGTCACTGCGTAGATCTCTCAGTGTCTTTATATAGTCTCTCAGTGTCATATTCCCCAGCAATGCTTTGGACTTCCTGGGCCATTTTAGATGGACACTTGTGTTACGCCTAGGATAAAATGAGTGTTATACTGTTTCACTCAGAGTTTAAACACTGAAAGCAGACCGCAGAGGTTTCACAACAGAGCAGGGTGCCCCCGCCAAACTGGCGATAAAGTGCCAGTATTTTTGTATGTATGTATGTTAGTATGCATGTATGTAAGTATATTTTTATATATGCATGTATGTATGTATGTATGTATGTATGTATGTATGTTTGTATGTATGTTTGTATGTATCTTTTGTTTGTATGTATGTATGCATGTATATATGTATGTATCGCAATCGCGTGAAGAAGTGTGCCAAGGGTCACCTTATTCCGATGGAATACCAAAGCAGAAAGTTGTTTCTTAAACCTATAAATTTTAACAATGTGCATTCAAAGGTCATAAAGGCCCGAGGCAGCGCGTCGACTTTTGGTGCTGAGGATACTCGGT